>JAJPUD010033888.1:0-11123 GCA_023553655.1 Myrmecobius fasciatus
GAAAGCCATATACACCCAGAGAGAGGGATGCGAAATGTGGACCACAACATAACATTCTCATACTCCTTGATTGATGTTTGCTTACATTGTGTTTCCTTTATCTGATATATCGTTTGTGTAGATAAGATTTTTCTTGCACACCAATGATACGTTTGGAAATATGTATACATATATTCGATTTGCCAATATTTTAACATAATTAACATGTAGTGGATATCCTGCCATCTAGGGGAGGGGTGGGGAGTTGGGGGGAAAAATTTGTAACGGAAAGCTATGTAAGGGTTATTGTTGAAGAATTACCCACACATATGTTATGCATATAAAATAAAAATTTAAAATTAAAAAAAAAAAAGAAACGACCAGCAGAATGATTTCAGAGAGGCCTGGAGAGACTTGCATGAACTGATGCTGAGTGAAACGAGCAGAACCAGGAGATCATTATACACAGCAACAACAATATTACATGATGATCAATTCTGATGGACATGGCTCTCTGCTACAAAGAATTGTCTCAAACCAGTTCCAATTGTTCACTGAAGAAAACCATATACACCCAGAGAGAGGGATATGAAATATGCACCACAACATAACATTTTCATGCTCTCTATTGAGGTTTGCTTGCATTGTGTTTCCTTTCTTTGATTTTCTTTTTTTTCTTGTAGATAGGATTTTTCTTGCACAACTTGTCAAGTATTTCAACATTATTAACACGTAGTGGACTTCCTGCCATCTAGGGGAGGGGAGGGGACTGGGGGTAAAATTTGTAATGGAAAGCTTTGTAAAGATCAATGCTGGGGAACTACCCATACATATGTTATACAAATAAAAAGCTTTAATGAAAAAAACAAAAAAAGAAACATTTACTGAGTGTCTATTATATACCTAGCACCTTGTTAAATTTACTAAGACAAGTAAGTCTGTCTCTATAAAACTTCATTCTTCTGTTATTTAAAGTAGTGGTCTGAGTTAAATACACTCATGCCATAATGATTTTTCATCAATTTATTATGCCTGACATTTTTTTCCCTTAAAGTTCAAATTTCTCTAATCTGGAAATCTTACCTCCAAATTTAATCATAAGCAGTGAGAAATAAAGCCATATTAAAATCACTGGCATAATATGTAATTTGCATCTTAAAATGTCTGCAAAATTTTATAGTCATTGACATTTCAAATTAGCAATTAGATTTCAGAAAAAAAAAACTGCAGCTGTCATAAGTATTAGAATATGTAAAATGGGAAGTAGTTGCTTTGTGTTGTCCATCACACCTTCTATGTACCTCATTCAGTTTTTGTTGTTTGGTTTTGCTTTGGTAATGTTATTGTCGTTAAGGTGGAAAATTAGGGAGAGGAGGAAATCCCATTTATTTGATTTGTACTGACAATAATAGTTCCTTTTTCATAGATATCTTAATTCCAGATTTCAAAGTTATTAAAGAAAAATCAATGAAAGGAACTTTCCGTAATTCCTTTACAACATGTGATGAAACAGATTCAGCAAGAAACAAAGGGTTCTATCCAAATCTATGTAGGGAATAAATTCTTCCACTTATGACTTCCAAGATGTATCTCTAAATGCCAATATACTCTTTACTTGTTCTTATTCTTAGGATAACTGACAAATTTTGTGTCTAACATACAGCCAAATAAAGTCCAGAAATTAAGTAATAAAGAATGGGAAATGAGAATACTACTTTTCTTCATAACTTAAAATATCTACTAAATTACGTGTGTGTGTGTGTGTGTGTGTGTGTGTGTGTGTGTGTGTATGTTTTGGTCACCTTCTCCTTACATATTGGGAGAGGAATTTAATTTTTTTTCCCTACAAATTGAGCTAAACAACATCAAAAGCATAAAATATTTGCTATGTTCACAGCCCTTCATTACGGAATGGAAGAATAAAGAGAGATCACAATTTCTGCCTCTGAGAAGTTTTTTTGGACGGAGATATAGAAGGATAAATATACAGTTATATGTGCCATCAAGAATAGGTGCAACATATAATAAATATTATAATTACCTAGGAAGAACTCTAATGGTATGTGAGATCCTTGAGAGTTGAGGATTGTTTTCCATTTTCTTTCAACATTACCAGTGCTAAATGCATAAAAAACACATGGTAGGTGTTCCTTTGACTAAATTGAATGGAATCAAGAGATCATATAGGGAAGTATTTTATGGAGAATATGGAAATTGACCTGTACATTAAAGGATAGATAAACTTTTAGTAAGTGAAGAAAGAGGTAAGTGAGAAGAGAAACTCTTTAAGAAACTTCATGATTAACTACAAAACACTTTCCACAAAAATAAAGTCAGATCTAATTAGTTGGGGAAATATCAAGTGCTTATGGGTAGGCAGAGCTAATATAAGAAAAAAGACAATATTACCCAAACTAATTTTCTTATTTAGTGCCATACCAATCAAACTCCTAAGAAACTATTTTACAGACCTAGAAAAAATTAACAACAAAATTCATCTGGAAGAACAAAAGGTCAAGAATTTCAAGGAAATTAATGAAAAAAAAAGTAAATGAAGGTGGCCCAACTGTGCCAGATCTAAAACTATATTATAAAGCAGCAGTCATCAAAATCATTTGGTACTGGCTAAGAAATAGAATAGTCAATCAGTAGAATACATTAAGTTCACCAGACAAAATAGTCAGTGACTATAGTAATCTAGTGTTCAACAAATCCAAAGACCCCAGCTTTTAGGATAAGAATTCACTATTTGACAAAAAATGCTGGGAAAATTGGAAGCTAGTATGGCAGAAACTAGGCATTGATCCATACCTAACACTGTATACCAAAATAAGGTCAAAATGGATTCATGATCTAGACATAAAGAATATTATAAACAAATTAGAAGAGCATAGGATAGTTTACCTCTCAGATCTATGGAAGAAGAAGGAATTTGTGACCAAAGAAGAACTGGAGATCATTATTGATCACAAAATAGATACTTTTGATCATATTAAGTTAAAAAGGTTTTGTACAAGCAAAACTAATGCATACAAGATTAAAAGGGAAGTAATAAACTAGGAAAACATTTTATATTGAAAGGTTCTAATAAAGGCCTCATTTCTAAAATATAGAGAGAATTGACTCATTTATAAGAATTCATGCCATTCTCCAATTGATAAGTGGACAAAGGATATGAACAGACAATTTTCAGATGAAGAAATTAAAACTATTTCTAATCATACGAAAAGATGCTCTAAAATCACTATTGATCAGAGAAATGCAAATTAAGACAACTCTGAGATACCACTACACACTTGTCAGATTGGCTAAAATGAGAGGAAAAGATAATGACGAATGTTGGAGAGGATGTGGGAAAACTGGGACACTGATACATGCAACTGAGAACAGATCCAGCCTTTCTGGAGAGCAATTTGGAACTATGCCCAAAGGATCATCAAACTGTGCATACCCTTTGACCCAGCAGTGTTTCTACTGGGCTTATATATCCCAAAGAGATCTTAAAGGAGGGAAAGGGCCCCACATGTGCAAAAATGTTTGTGGCAGCCCTTTTTGTAGTGGCTAGAAACTGGAAACTGAAAGGATGCCCATCAATTGGAGAGTGGCTGAATAAATTATGGTATATGGATGTCATGGAATATTATTGTTCTGTAAGAAATGACCAGCAGGATGATTTCAGAGAGGCCTGGAGAGATTTGCATGAACTGATGCTGAGTGAAATGAGCAGAACCAGATCATTGTACATGGCAACAAGATTATATGACGATCAATTCTGATGGATGTGACTCTTTCCAACAATGAGGTGATTGAGGCCAGTTCCAAAGATATTATTATGGAGAGAGCCATCTACACTGAAGGAGAGGATGGTGGGAACTGAATGTGGATCACAACATAGCATTTTCACTCTTTTTGTTATTGTTTGCTTGCATTTTGTTTTCTTTCTCATTTTCTTTCTCTGATTTTTCTTGTGCCCAATATAAATGAATATATATATATATACATATATTGAATTTAACATATATTTTAACATGTTTAACATATATTGGATTACTTGCCATCTAGGCAAGAGGGTGAGGGGCAGGAGGGGAAAATTTGGAACATAAGATTTGCAAGGATCAATGTTGAAAAATTATCCAATATCATTTGAAAATAAAAAGCTTTAATAAATAAAAATAAAAAAAAGAAACTTCATGATTTTTAGGCTCAGAGGTGGGAATCTGGGTGATATCAGTCAGTTGGCAGGCAAGTGTTTTTTTTAGCTATTTGCCAGATATCTTTATAGGAAAATGAAGAACTACTAATTCAGAACAAAATGGGCATCTTAGTTCATGTTCCTGTTAAGGTTTGAGTTTTAAGAGACTACATTATGGGGAAATTGTATAATTGCCTAATGGTCTGTGAATAAAGTGATTTTCTGTACAGTAATTTGTCCAGCTTGTTTTCTGAAGTTACCTTGGCCAAATTGAGATTACAAGGAGCTAATATATGAAATTAAAAAAAAAATCTGAACCTGAAAAATGTGACCAAACACCAATATTTCCACAAAGAATAAAAAAGGCGTGCTTATGAAACCATGAGTCTCAATTACATATAGCTTGCTTTTTAAGTATCCAGATGTCCCAGAAATCTTAGTGGTGTTGTAAGTTCAATAGAGCTTTAAAAGAGAACAATTCAACACAATACTTTGTAAACTTTTCTTCTTGTCTAAGTCCCTCCTTGAGCTTCTTGCTTTTCTCTTGTGCATTGTTAGAAATGCTTCATTGAGATTCTTTCTTTTCTTCTTTTTTTGAGGCCATCATTACCACTATCCTCCCCCTTCTACCTCTAATGCTGTCCTCTACCCTGCTCCCCAATGAAAGAGAAAAGATAAATCCTTTATAAGAAATATTTGTAGTCAAGTAGAATGAATCCTCAGATTGGCAAATAGCAATAATTTTGTTTCCATTTCATATATAGTTATGCTATCATTTTTACTTATATTGTCATTACCATACCTGGCATTTCTTGAACTATGTCACATATATTAAATAGTAATAATGATAAATGGTAATGATTAATAGGCATCTTGGCTTACTCTTTATCGTATTTGCAAGACCTTTAATGTTTCCTCCATTTATTAATATGTTTGCTCTTGATTTTAAATAGATATTTTTGTTATATTAAAGAAAGACATTTATTCCCATGATTCTTTGTTATAATAGAAATGAGTCTTGAATTTGTCAAATTTTCTGCATCTATTGTTATAATAATAGAATTTTATTGTTTAATTATTATATGGTCTATTATACTTGTGGATTTTCCTAATATTAAACCAATTCACCATTAATGGCATAAATTCAAGCTAGACAGTACAATTAACTAATATTCAGTATTTTAAATCAATATTCATTAATGATATTGGACTATATTTTTCTTTCTATGTATCATCTATCCCTGGTTTAAAGTATCAAGACCTTAACTATCATAGAGAAAACTGGGCATGGTTACTTTTTCTATTTGTGCATTATTTTATGTAATATTGTAATTATTTTTGAACAGATAAGACTAAATTACTTCTGGGTCAATTTCAGCTCTAAAAAAATAATATTATATATTTGGTGTCTCCATGGAACACCTGAGGGACCCAGGTCTTATATCACCAGCAAAGCCGGGTCACTTGAAATGGCGAATCCTGTGAGTATTGATTGAGGGGGGAGAGCCAAGATAGTGAAAGGCTGTTTATTCAGAAGCCCGTTATCACTTTTATAACCTTGGTACATTCCTTCTGCTGCTTTAAGATAATGTAAGCCTACTCTAGCCTATAAAAACTATTTCCTAAAAAGGAGATCCTTCTGTATTATAGGAAGCTACACGTAAGTATAGTGTGCATTCTTTTCCTAATAAAGTCTACAGGATATACAGGTATTGCTCTCCCTTCCTGATCCGGAGCACCTCCCCTTGCTACTGTAACTTGCCACGTTGCCACTTGGGTGGGGGCCCCAGAGCTCACATATTGCTTAGGTGGAACCCCCTTCCACCCTAAATGCCATCTAGTTCACCTTTTCACAGATTTCCTTCAGTTTACCTAAGTGGTATCTGGAGTGAATTCCAAGGTTGACGGGGGAGGGGAAGAGAAGGGGGTTGGCAGGTCCTCCCACTACAATTATATCCTATTAATGTTTGATAGAATTCACTTATAAATTTGTTTTGTTCTGGGGCTTTTTTTTTGGAGTTAATGTATGACTTACCCAGTATTTTTTTCCCTTAAGATAAATTTATTTAAATTCTTTTATATTTTTTCTGATAAAATTTTCAAAAATACATTTGAAAATATCTATTCATTTCATATGGACTTCTTTGGACTTCTCCATCTTGAACCAGAAAGAACTGCATCCTGGAAGATCACTTCAATCCCTGGAATTAATAACTATGTCTTGAAAATACCCTCTGTCCCTGAGGCCCCTTCCTCTATTTGGAGTATAGAGAGCTATTCCTATAACTTCTATTTAAGGAGAATGAACAGGCCATCTATTTCTTTATTTCTCCATGAAGCTGGTCTTCTTCATCATGACCCAGGGCCAGCTACTTCTTTCCAACATTTATTTTCAGCTTCCATTTATGAGTTCTTCCCCATTAGAATGTAAGTTCCTAGAGATCTAGGACTGTCATTCTTTTTGCTTGTATTTGCATTCCCAGTGCTTTTCATAGTGTCTGGCACATAATAAACTCTTAAAAATGGCTGATGATTAACTCATTTTTTGGCATATAATTGAGCAAATATTTCCTGAATAATTTCCTTTCCTTTTCATTTGTTGTGAATTCTGATTTTGAATTTTTATATTGAAATTTGTTTTCCTACCTTTTTTAAAAAAAAATCAGATTAGATAATGATTTATCCAATATATTAGCTTTTGCAACCAAAAAAAAGGGGGGGGGAAAGCTCCTAGTTTTATTTACTTATCAAATTTATTTTTTCTTTTTTTAAAAATACTAACTTTTGCAGATTTTTTCATTTTTATGGTTCCCATATTTGTGTTTAGTTGGTTTTTATTTCCTTTTCTAGTTTTAAATTGTTCATGCCTAATTACTTTCCCCTCAAGGCCTGTTTTGACTTCATTCTCCAAATTCTGTTATTTTGTCTGTTTTCATTTTATCTCATGCATTTATTTGTCCTTTCAAATTTCATCTGGATAAGGCCAAGAATTCTCTTTGATTTTGTATTTTTTCCCCTGAACTTAGTATTAATACTTAGTATGTGGTATATATTTAAGAAATGTCTTTTCATTCATTCATTTATTCACACATTTAATTTCTGATAGATGTTCTTTTCCATTCTTTTTTCCTTATTTAAGACTGCTAGAACAGAACAAGATCATTTTCAGGGTCTCTCTCTTATTTAACTCCCTCAGTGACTCTGAAATGTTTTTGAAGGGACACTTGCTTCTTAATTTTATACTGTAATATAAGCACTTCTTTATTGTTTAACCTCTTCCAAATACATTTTAGTTTTCTTTCACTGTTGTGTTTTTATTTAATAACTTCTATTCAGCTCAGGTATTTTTTCTGCAGTGATTAAAAGTTCTCTATTCCTCTAAAGATCCATGTTACCCTTATAGAATTATATCTGTCTTAAAGGCTAAGCAATAGTTGGTTTTAAGACCTTATCTATTACCCTTTGCAATATCATATTCCGAGATGTTGTCTTCTTCATAGTAGCTGCTGACAAATCTTACCTGATTCTGACTGCAGTTCCTTGGTACAGCAAACTATTTTTGGATTCTTTTAGTATTTTTTAAAAATTTGACCTAGAGACTTTAGATTTTGACAATGATATAACTTGGAGTTTTCACTTGGGATCTCTTTTTTTCCCCTCATATATTTGATGGGGTGCAGCTTCTAGGGGAAATGTCTCAATAGCTCTAGAGTCCCTTGGCTTTGGGAGTACTATAGTAATATTTCTTTCCTTAGCTTTTAAGGAAGCCATAGCAGTAATCCGGAGGCCCCCTGCCCTTAGGAGTGCTATTGTTCTAACAATCTGTTTGTCAATAATCCTAAAATCTCCTGGCTTTAGGAATATTATTTAATATAGTCCTACAAACATTGTGGAGTGTTAGATAAACAGTTTATTGGTCAGTGATAAAGTTCCTTAGACAATAGTGAATGGACTACCCTTCAAACCTACATATAAATCATAAAATTAGCAAATAAGTAACATGAAGATCCTGATCTCTCTTTTTCCTATAAATTTATCTTCATGCTCCTGGTGCTTTGCTAAATTCTTTTGGAATTTAGCCCACTTCAATTGGTGTTATAATTACAATAAACTTTGTCCCTTCACTTGGAAATGGGTTTAACCCTGCAAATTCTTTTGAGACACCTTGTAAACTGAAACCCCAATTTTTTGCATTCTCCTTTGAACCTCAACATTTGCCTGGCCCATATGGGAAGAGTCTAGTCTCCCCTGGCTTCATGCTTCCATGTCAAGGTAAAGCCCCATTCTTTTCTTCTTTGATCCTATAGTTGGGATACCTCAAACCTTTGGGAAAAGCTTGTCTGGTGGTCTTGAGTTGTATGTTTAGAAAATTTTCTTTGACTGGGGATGCCCAGACTTGGAAATTTGCAATTTTTGGCAAAGTTTCATTCTAACTAGGGAAAATGTGACATATTTTCACCCTCCCTGGGATGCCAGAGGAGTTGAGGCATTACAGGAATAGAAATTTTATGCCTTTTAGCTAAGATTGGACAATTCTCTTTTTTTTTTTCTGTGTCTGTGTTTCTATGCAAAATATGTCATGTTTCTGTTGATCAGAGAAATGCAAATCAAGACAACCCTGAGGTACCACTTCACACCTGTCAGATTGGCTAAAATGACAGGAAAAGTTAATGATGAATGTTGGAGGAGTTGTGGGAGGGCTGGGACACTGATGCATTGTTGGTGGAGCTGTGAACGGATACAGCCATTCTGGAGAACAATTTGGAGCTATGCTCAAAAAGTTATCAAACTGTGCATACCCTTTGACCCAGCAGCATTTCTATTGGGCTTATATCCCAAAGAAATCATAAAGGAAGGAAAAGGCCCCACATGTGCAAGAATGTTTGTGGCAGCCCTTTTTGTAGTGGCTAGAAACTGGAAATTGAATAGATGCCCTTCAATTGGAGAATGGCTGAATAAATTATGGTATATGAATGTTATGGAATATTATTGTTCCGTAAGAAATGACCAGGAAGATGATTTCAGAGAGGCCTGGAGAGACTTACATGAACTGATGCTGAGTGAAATGAGCAGAACCAGGAGATCATTATACACGGCAACAACAGTACTATATGACGATCAATTCTGATGGACATGGCTCTCTTCAACAATGAAATGTTTCAAACCACCCCAATTGTTCACTTGAGGAAAGCCATATACACCCAGAGAGAGGGATGCGAAATGTGGACCACAACATAACATTCTCATACTCCTTGATTGATGTTTGCTTACATTGTGTTTCCTTTATCTGATATATCGTTTGTGTAGATAAGATTTTTCTTGCACACCAATGATACGTTTGGAAATATGTATACATATATTCGATTTGCCAATATTTTAACATAATTAACATGTAGTGGATATCCTGCCATCTAGGGGAGGGGTGGGGAGTTGGGGGGAAAAATTTGTAACGGAAAGCTATGTAAGGGTTATTGTTGAAGAATTACCCACACATATGTTATGCATATAAAATAAAAATTTAAAATTAAAAAAAAAAAAGAAACGACCAGCAGAATGATTTCAGAGAGGCCTGGAGAGACTTGCATGAACTGATGCTGAGTGAAACGAGCAGAACCAGGAGATCATTATACACAGCAACAACAATATTACATGATGATCAATTCTGATGGACATGGCTCTCTGCTACAAAGAATTGTCTCAAACCAGTTCCAATTGTTCACTGAAGAAAACCATATACACCCAGAGAGAGGGATATGAAATATGCACCACAACATAACATTTTCATGCTCTCTATTGAGGTTTGCTTGCATTGTGTTTCCTTTCTTTGATTTTCTTTTTTTTCTTGTAGATAGGATTTTTCTTGCACAACTTGTCAAGTATTTCAACATTATTAACACGTAGTGGACTTCCTGCCATCTAGGGGAGGGGAGGGGACTGGGGGTAAAATTTGTAATGGAAAGCTTTGTAAAGATCAATGCTGGGGAACTACCCATACATATGTTATACAAATAAAAAGCTTTAATGAAAAAAACAAAAAAAGAAACATTTACTGAGTGTCTATTATATACCTAGCACCTTGTTAAATTTACTAAGACAAGTAAGTCTGTCTCTATAAAACTTCATTCTTCTGTTATTTAAAGTAGTGGTCTGAGTTAAATACACTCATGCCATAATGATTTTTCATCAATTTATTATGCCTGACATTTTTTTCCCTTAAAGTTCAAATTTCTCTAATCTGGAAATCTTACCTCCAAATTTAATCATAAGCAGTGAGAAATAAAGCCATATTAAAATCACTGGCATAATATGTAATTTGCATCTTAAAATGTCTGCAAAATTTTATAGTCATTGACATTTCAAATTAGCAATTAGATTTCAGAAAAAAAAAACTGCAGCTGTCATAAGTATTAGAATATGTAAAATGGGAAGTAGTTGCTTTGTGTTGTCCATCACACCTTCTATGTACCTCATTCAGTTTTTGTTGTTTGGTTTTGCTTTGGTAATGTTATTGTCGTTAAGGTGGAAAATTAGGGAGAGGAGGAAATCCCATTTATTTGATTTGTACTGACAATAATAGTTCCTTTTTCATAGATATCTTAATTCCAGATTTCAAAGTTATTAAAGAAAAATCAATGAAAGGAACTTTCCGTAATTCCTTTACAACATGTGATGAAACAGATTCAGCAAGAAACAAAGGGTTCTATCCAAATCTATGTAGGGAATAAATTCTTCCACTTATGACTTCCAAGATGTATCTCTAAATGCCAATATACTCTTTACTTGTTCTTATTCTTAGGATAACTGACAAATTTTGTGTCTAACATACAGCCAAATAAAGTCCAGAAATTAAGTAATAAAGAATGGGAAATGAGAATACTACTTTTCTTCATAACTTAAAATATCTACTAAATTACGTGTGTGTGTGTGTGTGTGTGTGTGTGTGTGTGTGTGT
>JAJPUD010033889.1:0-11121 GCA_023553655.1 Myrmecobius fasciatus
TTATACACAGCAACAACAATACTATATGACGATCAATTCTGATGGACATGGCTCTCTTCAACAATGAAATGTTTCAAACCACCTCTAATTCTTCATTGAAGAAAGCCATACACACCCAGAGAGAGGGATGTGAAATGTGGACCACAACATAACATTCTCATGCTCCTTGATTGATTCTTGTTTACATTGTGTTTCCTTTATCTGATATATCTTTTGTGCAGATAAGATTTTTCTTGCACAACAATGATAAGTGTGGAAATATGTATACATATATTCGATTTGCCAATATTTTAACATAATTAACATGTAGTGCATATCCTGCCACCTAGGGGAGGGGTGAGGAGTTGGGGGGAAAATTTGTAACGGAAAGCTATGTAAGGATTAGTGTTGAAGAATTACCCACACATATGTTATGCAAATGAAATAAAATTTAAAAAAAAGATTTGTTATTTTGTATTATAGTTACAATGCCTTTTCAATCAGGAGTTTTTCTTTTTCAACATAGACCAGAAACACTGCTAGAAGGTAAATGTTTTATCAAGATAGCCATTTTTCATTTTTTAAAATACTAAGCCTTGTGATACTAGGTGTTTAATGAATAATACATATGCCATATCTCCCAGTTAGAATGTTCTCTAAAATTCATATTTTCTCCAGTGCCCAGCATAGTGAATAATAGATGCTTTATCAATGTTGAAATTGTTCCAACAGAGGAATATCTTTGTGTTAGGTGCTAACAAACATAGTTCCTGCCATCAAGAAGATTAAATTATTTAAAGGTACTCTCTTTTTTTCTTGTCACCCTTTTCCATTCACTCAATGCTATTATCTCTTCCTTTTCTATTTCTCACTCTGTTCTTTCTCCTCTTTTCTCCTTCTGTTCTTTCTTCTCTTTTATCTCTTTCCTATACCTTTTATCTTTCTTTTCTTCTCCTCCAATCTATTCTCTTTCTGTTTTAGTTTTCTTCTAATTTTTTCCCTCTTTTCTTTCCTCCTTCCTTTTATCCAAAAGCAGAGTGTAAAAATATATAAAAAGCATAAATATAATTCTTGGGTCCTGTAAAAATGAGGAATCAATGCTTACTATTAGAATTAGGAAAGGTTATATGTGGATGGGAGAACCTTAGGTGGTTCTTAAAACAGTTAGTTATTTATAACCAGAAATAGAAGGAAGGACTTTATATGTCTAAGAAACAGTGTGATGAAAGACAAAAACACAGGATGTGTTCCATGCATAGTAAGAAAACTAGTTTTTAGTAGATTTTCCACATGATGGGTTATAGTTTGAAAGAAGCCTGAGGAATTAGAGTGGCATTAGACCTTCTGAAATAGTAGATTTCCAGTCTTCTATTTAGATATGAAAGATTGAGTCATTTTTAAGTTCCGAAGTAGAATTAAGGTCAAAATAATTTATAGAGTTTCAAGCTTAGGCTAAAAGTTGCATAAAGAATGCACTGAAACAATTTTAAATTACAGCCAATGTTGACATATCGCTTTAAGGTATGCAAAACACTTTATACTATGCTACTTCCTGCTCAACTATTAGGTCTATGCTATTATAATCTCCTTTTTTCAAATGAAGAAAGAGACATGGGAAAGAATAAACTTGATTTAATTAAAAGAACACCATCTCTAAAAAGACGAGTTCAGACCAACCTTAGATAGATGCTTACTTCCAAGTGACTTTGGAAAAGTCACTATGATCCCAAGATTTCACAGAGCCACAATATTAGTGTCTTATGTAGAATTTGGATTTGGGTCATCCTCCTTAAATGTGAGATTAATCTTCAACAACTACTCTGACCAATCTGAAAATCTTCACTCTCCTATATTTTGTTTTTAGAAATCTGCTGAACAGTGACTATCACAATCAATATAACAGTGACATTTCTTGTTATCAGAGTTTCTTTGATGTTTTGATGGTTTTTGTTTTTGTGTTTTTAATAATATATGACCCACAAGCAAAACCATGTTCTAAATCTACCTGTGGCTGCTCACCATAAAAAGTAATAAATCTACAGGAGAACTTCTACACTCAAGTTTGGCCAAAAGCATATGTTAACATACACATTTCAAGCCTTTGAGAAATGGATATTTAATGCTAGTGCTGACAGAATGCTTACAGGATTGCACATGACAATGATTATTTTTTAGTTACTATAGTTTTTTTTAGTATAGTTTTTGCTATAATGAATAACCTCAGTGTAAGCAAGTGAGAATTCCTTTCCAACAGGAAGGTGAAAGTCTTGTTTCTTACGTTTAGGGAGTTAAACGTAACATCAGCATCATTGCATCATTGCATCTTCTTTCTTAGGCACAATAACTGCTTAAGTGGTATATGCTATGACTTGAAATGTTCTTTTACCTCATTAATAACATTTTCTTTTTGGAAGAAAAGTTATATGGGATTTTTATGGTCATTATCTCTACCACCCAAGATTTTAAGTGCAGTTGCCGTTGCTCCACATATCTAGGGCCAACATTCACTGGATACCTTGCATTCCACTAATGACCAGGGCTCTAGTGGAATGAGAACTGCCTAAATCTGGTTACCTTTTTCTAAATTGCTTTCCTTTAATACAATGAAACTTGAGGAAGAAATTACAAGCAATGACTATGGTAAAAAAATTTTTTAAAGCTGAGTTGCACAGCCTTCAAGATAAAGAAAAATAAGTGATCTGAAAAGAGGTCCCAATTCATCCCTGTGTGATGATATGTGCTAATTTCATCTGTGCAATGGGAAATTAGTAGATTGCTATTTATTTGTGGGAAATTTGGTTTACTAATTATGGGCTTGGAAGTTATTTCACTGCCTTTTAAAATAATGAGCATCAAAGAAATTTTGTGCAAATAGAAAATGACAAAAATTGAAATTGTTAATAAGGATCCATTAGGAAAAATGACATGTTCAGTATCCATAGTAATGCAATTCATGCCTCTGGAAATTATATTATATGTAATTATGTGTTCGGGAATACTTTACATTTCTAGAGGGAATAATAGCAACAAATACATGCTCTTCTGTTTGTTCTTAAGCCTCCTGGTTCTTTTCTCTCTATTCATTTGTTATGTCATCATATCTTATTTGATTGGAACCTGGCATGAACTTTTGTCCCTTCTCTCAAAGCTTCAATGAACACTTCATCTTCTTTGTGTTTTTATACTCATTCCTCTTTTCATTTAAAATCCATGATTCTATGATGTTGTTTCTTTTTCTTTCTAAGACTAGCTCTTTCACTTAAGGAACATTTCTTGCCTTCACCCTCACAAACATAGTGTCTCTTGAACATTTCCAATCTCTTCCTACTGGTTCTTCAGGGGACCAGAAAAATCTTCTAATCTTTCCTCTGAAATGACCTCAAAAGAAATACAGTTGAATCTATATCTGAACTCAAATGCTCTGTTAATATAATCCCTGAAAATTGGTCATTCAATTTGTATTGGAATACTTCTAATGAATCAAAAACGACTGCTTCCAATGCAGCCAATTCTACTCTGGAGTCATTTTAATTTGAACACCTCTCTTACCTTCTATAGGAAGATGCATGGAGGAACAGGAACATCACATTTGAAGTACAAAACCCTTTAAGTCTTCCAGGCCTCAAAAATTTAGCCTATGAATATCAAGCTGTCTCACTACAACTTCCTGCTTCTTTCATTCTTATTTTGTTCTTTGGGACCAAGTAGAATATGCTTATGTAATCCTTATTTTTATATGACAGCCTCCCCTAAACCTTCTTTTCTTCATGCTAAACTTTTCCACATTCTTGAATCACATTTTTTGAGGCATGGTCTCAAATTCTCCAAATATCTGGGAAGCTTTTGACTCTCAATAATGTACTAAATACTTACTATTTTCCTTTTCTAAGATCACATTGTATTTCTAAACATTGATGTTGCTATGATCTTACCCATTGGTGCAGATTTACCATTTCCATACTTTTATCATCATTATCATCATTAAACTGCATGATTATTGTTTATTTTTCCCCTTTCAATTAATCCATGAAGACTTTTTTTTTAAACCCAATGTATTAATAGTTTTGGTTTGTTTACTGTTTGTTTGAATATCAGTTCATCATTTGGGCTCCATATTTGCTGCCATCTCTGTGTGTGTGTGTGTGTGTGTGTGTGTGTGTGTGTGTGTATTTCTGTCTCTCTCCTTTATTTCTTTTCTCTCTTCCTTTCTCCCTTTCTTCCTTCCTTTTTTCCTCCCTCCTTTTTTCTCTTTTATTTTTCTCCTTCCTTCCCTCATTTCTTCCTTTTCTTCTTTCCTTCTTTCCTCACATTCTTCATTTCCTTCATTTCTGCCTTTCTTTTTCCTTCTTTCTTCTCATTCTTTCTTTATACTTTCCTTCCTTCTTTCCTTCCATACATGCTTTATAATCTGAAAGAGTAGAAGGTATTCACAAGAAGAAATCAGAGATGCTCGAAGTAGATTGATAGCCATATCTAAATTTATTATGACTTTCTCCTGCTCATTATAATAAGTTTAAACTCCACACTCTGGAATTCAAGATCCTTTGTAATTAATTTATTTCTATGCTGTTGATCTAATTTTATTTCTCCAATGCCCCATCAGAAATCCTTTAATTCATTTAGGCCAAATTATTCTGATTTGACTTCCTGACTGGTACGTAGGGAAATAGTTTTACAAGTACAAAACAGTATTAAAGGGTCATCCTCAATTTTTATATATTTATTTCTGAGGGAGAAAAGATGCTAACAAACAGGATGCATTGAAAAAATAGACCCAGAAAACTGTCATCATAACAGAGAAAAAATTCAATGTGTTTCTATACTTTGACAGTAGAGGACATTTGAATGGATTAAGCTTTGAGTCAAATACTATGTATGTATACATACACATATCCATGTGTGTGTGTGTGTGTGTGTGTGTGTGTGTGTGTGTGTGTGTGTGTATCAGTGAGAAAGATGGACAGACGAAAGGAAGCTCATACTAAAAATATCTTAGAATTGAAAAGTTGCTACACTAAAGGGAAAAAAGCTTTCATAGCTATAAATACACACACACACACACACACACACGTGTAGGGGTTATCCATATTTAAATTAACAACTCCTGCTTTTAATTGGGAGGGCAGCTATGATGTACATCTGCACAAATATTTTTAAGGAAAATGCCTTCAGTGGCAACATAGCACACTATTAGTGATACAGGAGAGAAGAATTCATTTTGGAATTAGGAAAACTTGAATGTAAGACCTGTTTATTGAACATAATTAATATATTGCCTTAGAAAAATCACATAATTTCTCAGGGCCTCCTTCAAAAGTTGAATAATACTGTAAGTTTCAGAGTAATTTCAGTTCTTTATTTATAGGGAAAGTTTCCAAGTAGAGAATTATCTGTGATGACATTACAGATACTTCCCCATTACTATATCTTAAACACAAACAGAAGACTAAGAAAATTTTAAAAGGATTAAGAGATTACTTTGAATTGAGAGGATCAAAGAAAGCATCATGGAATAGATTGTAATTGCTGTTTGTTTATGATGCATTGAATTGCAAGTGAAACTTATTCTCTCCTCTGAAGCAATTTGGGTTTAGTGGCAAGATATAGATCAAAATAACTGGAGATGGCCTGAAATTCAGTGGAAGATCTTTGCTTTATTAAGATAATGTCTTTGTCAGGTCTCATAAACATTTAGTGTATATCTTTCGATCATTATAACAAATTGATGAAGATGCTAAAAGTATCATTTCCCTTTTTGTTGATGAGATTGGGAAAAGCTAAATGACAGATACAAAGAGACACCATAACATCTTAAATTCAAGATCTGCTTTGAAAAACAACTCTCCTAATTTCAGGTCTTGAAGCAGCAGGCAGTGGAAAACAATATTCCACATTTACTCTCAAATGATAACCAATGATGGTAGTAATTATGGGGGTTGAATGGTTAGATAGATTGAAAAGTACAAAACAAAACAAAAAACAAAACAAAAGAAAACAAAAATAACCCTAAGTATATTAATTAAAAGTTATTAAAATAGAGGTTGTTACAAGATGCTAGATGAGATTCTGAACAAGCATCCAAAAATTTATAGTAGAATGGAGAAAGGCAGAATAATAGAAGTATTAGGAGAAGTAGAATGAACAGAATTTGATAGCATGTTGGATGTAAAGGGAGGAGTCAGAGATGACTCCATGTTCATTCAATTGTATGATTGGACAAAAATTGGGAAGTTGAGAAGAGAAGATTGTGAGGAAAAAGGTGATATGTTCAATGTCAGAAATGTTGAGGAGACATCCCAGCCATTTGTTAAATATCCTAGTGACCTTCTTTTTTATTGTAGTATAGTATTTAATATTTAAATCCAAATCATTAGGTTTTAATGTGCTGCACTGGTACAATTATTTCCCACCACTGAACTTTGGCATCCTCTTACAAAACCAAGAAACTATCATTAGCACTGGTTTATGAAGCAAAACTCATTAAATGAAAAGAAACAAAACTTCAGAGACAAGCTTCCCTGCATGAATACATTTATCTTTATAAACATCATGCATAATATTTACCTTCATGCATGAAATATTAATCTGAAATGTCTCACCATGAAAATTAATTTTACATATTGATATGAATCATAGAGTACCCCAGTCTTCAAATTATTAAAGTTATGGATAACTTAACAAACAAAGGAGGGGCACATGAAATATCTGAATAGTCTACATCTCATTTATAAAGAAGAATTACAAATCAGATTGATATCATCAGAAAGATTAGCAGAACTGCTAATTTCCCAATGTTATATTTTGTACTTATGTGAATATTGATCTGGAGAAAGTCTGACTTTCTTTTATTTCCAATGCTTAACATAGTGTCTGGCATTTACTAGGAACTAAATAAATGCTGCTTGACTGTTAGCAAAATGAGCAAATTGGGCCAGTCCTTCCTTTTCAGTGCTGTTCCTTTCAATAAAGATGTGACTCTAGCTATTGCAAGTCTGGCAGATGTCCAGCCAAACATTAGAGCCACCATAAATCCAGAATTTGCTAGGTACTTCAGAACTCATAGGGTTGCTGCCATTCCTGGAAATGTCTCCATGACATCTCCACCAGAATAAGAAAGATCTTTATGAACTGGATGAAGATCAATGAATGGATGGTGGTGCAAAGTAAAAAGATAGTTTAAACTACTGTTCTGAGAAATTTAATGATGAAATGAAGGAAATGTTTCAGTTTTAGGATAAGAAAAAACTAATTTGTAGATGGGAAAAAGCAAGTGTAGAGGAAAAAACTGAAGAATGAGCGGTTATAATGGTAGAACAAGCTTGAAAGAAACTGTAAAGAAGGACTACAAGGTCCAAGATAAAGTAATTGACTTCGGAAAGGAGAAAGAAAAAATATTTCAGGGAAGGACTGAATAGGTAAAAAGAAAAAAAAATTGAAGTGAAGAAGAAAGAAGTGAACAAAGGTTTTCCCAGATGGCATCTATGGTTTCACTAAACTATGATAACTCCCTGAGGATGGAGATATTAATGAAATTTAGGAATAGAAAAGTGTGGGAAATATTTGGAATAGCTAGTGAATCTGATAGAGAGCCAGCAAGCAATAAAAGAATCTTCATGCAACATTAAAGATTGGATAAAGACTAGAAGACATGAAACTTGGGGAAATTTAGTCTATATAATTTTGTATCTTTTTTCATTAGTACTTGACATCATGAAAGTACATTTGTTATAGAGTTAGAAGATGTGAATTCTGAACTTCACTGATAATGAATAATCCTTATGTGACCTAAGATAAGTCACTTAATCTGCCACTGCCTCAGTTTTCTCATCTGTAGAATAAAGATATTAAATAAATACTTATTTAACATGTATAATAAAGATGTTAAATGAATAAATAAAGACACTCAATGGTATCTAAGGTTTAGTTTAATTCTAGGTCTAGTTCTATGTTCTATATTTTATGATACCAAGGGAGGCTGATAAAACATTTCTTTTCTATGGATGAGTTGTTCCCATTCACATTTTACACTTATAATTGCTAACTTTGAGTTTCCCTTCATCCTATTTTCTTCTGATAACCCCATCTCTTTATTCATCCTGTCCCTTTTCTAAAGTCAGTTTTGCCTATTATCTCTGCTTTGTTTTATTTGTTCTCTGTTTTATCAGCCTCCCTCCTCTCCCCCCCCTTTTTTCTGTTGCCTTTTTCTTCCAACTGCCTCTTGGATAAGATAGATTTCTACTATCACTTGTGTATATAGATAGACAGACATCTCTCTCATTCTGTGTGTGTGTATGTCTGTGTGTGTTTGTGTCTTTCTCATATATATTTTCCTCTTTGAACTGATTTAGATGTGATTGAGATTCAAATATTTTCACCTCTTTCCCCATTTTCTTTCTACTATCAAATTCTTCTTTGCACACCTCTTTTATGTGACATTTTATTCTTCCTCTCTTTTCTTCTTTTTTTCTTGATCATCCATCTTTATCATCTACTTTATTTTTTATATCATGACAATGTAATTACTTGCTCTTTCTATGTAGAAACTTTCTAACTGTCCTAAAAACGATAAAATTATTAGCAGTTACATGTATCATCCTTCCATATAGAAAAGTACACATACTTTAACCCTACTCAATCCCTTATGATTTCTCTTTCTTGTTTCCTCTTTTAGGCTTTCTTTTGAGTTTTGTATTTAAAGACAAAAATTCTCTTCACCTCTGATAGTAATGAAGAATCCTTCAGAATTCACTATTTCATTGAATATACTTTGCTTTCTCTTGTTAGTTTATATGCAGTTTTTTTGGTAAGTCATTATTGTTATAATACCTCCTCTTTTGCCTTTTGAATTTGATATTCTAAATTCTCTATTCCTTTAAAATGGATGGCTTCTAAATCTTCTGTGTTTCTGACTGTGTCCATAATTTTTGAATGGTTTCTTTCTTTTCTGCTTGAATTTTTTTTTCTCTTTGATGTAGGAATTATGGATTTTGCCTATAATATTCCTAATTTTCATTTTAAGATCACTTTCAGGAGATCATCAGTGGATTCTTTTAATTGTGATTTTGCCTTCTTATTCTCACCTATTAAGGCAGCCTTCTCGATGAATTCTTAAAATATGGTATATAAGTTTCTTTGATTACAGCTTTCAGGTAGTTCATAATTATTCTCTTCAATCTATTTTTCAAGTGCATAGGATTTTTTTGTGAGATATTTAGTGTTTTCTTCTCTTCAGTCATTTTATTTTGTTTTGTTTCTTGATCACTCATGGACTCATTAGCTCTTATTTGTCCAATTCTAAATTTTAAGAAAGCAAAAAAGTTTTCCCACATCCCCTCCAACTTATCATTATTTCTTCTTATTATCTTAGCCAATCAGAGAGGTATGAAGTGATTCCTCAGAGCTGTCTTAATTTTCTTTTTTCTAATTAATTGTAACTTAGAGAATTTTTTATATGATTAGAAATGGCTTAAAATTCTCCATCTGAAAATTGTTCATATCCTTTAAATGGTTTTCAGTGGGGGGAATGATTATATTTCTATAAAACTGAGTCTGTTCTCTCTCTATTTTAGAAGAGTCCTTTATAAAAATTATCTATAAAATTGTTTTCAAACTTTCTGCTTCCATTCTAATCTTGGCTGCATTGATTTTGTGCAAAATATTTTTGATTTGTAATGAAAATGACCCATTTTGCATTTCATAATGTTTTCTAGCTTTTCTTTGGCCATAAATTCCTCTCTTCTCCACAGCTGAGAGGCAGACTATTCCTTGCTCTCTTAATTTGCTTATACTATCACCCTTTATGTCTACATCATGAATCCATTTCAACCTTGGATTGTTATGGGGTGTTAGATGTTAACCAATGACTGACTAGTTTCTGCCATACTGTTTACCATATTTCCCATCATATTTTATCAAATGGTGAGTTCTTATCCCAAAAGTTATAGTCTTTATTGATATTAAACACTAGATTACTATAATCATTGACTATTGTGTCTTCTGTACCTAACCTATTCCACTGATTTACAACTGTAAATTTTACAAGCCAGTTTCAGATGGTTTTGACGATTGTAACTTTATGATATAGTTTTAGACCAGAAACAATTCTGATTCTCAGGGTACCTGAGCCCATGTCGTCAAAAGTAACACTGCTCCTCAGGACTCACACTGACTCTTGACTGAAGATACTTCTTTTCCATCCTTGAAATACTACCCAGACATGGGAATAGGTAATGGGGGTTGCCAAACAAGGTATGCTCTTGTATCCATTGCTAGCACCGGGGCCCCAATAATCTTTTTTGTGATTAATTTTTGAGTTGCTTTATAGTGTCTGTCTTAATAGTTGCCATAGATGCTGCTGCTTCTGTTTTCACCAAGCTGCTCTGCTATTGTTGCATCTGTGTGTTTTCCAGCCTTCACCCTGATATCACAGATTTGTCTTTTGAACCTCCTAAACTTCCTTGAGCTGGATGAATGTGCTGTCCAAATCTTTTGTTGTCTGACACTCCAGAATTTGATTCAAGGTGTGATTTTAAAATTATTTTGAGGAAAAGGTTGAGAGATTTATTCTGAGTGCTTCCTCTATGCTGCCATGTTGGCTTTCCCACTTTTTTTTTGGACTAAAAAAATCACTTCAGAGAAAATGTGATTTCATTTATAACTTAGAAAATATACCAAGAAAAGGAAATTGAATCGGTTACAATATGTGGTATTTTGCATTAAATCAGAAAGAAACATATTGAGTTCAATTTTGATGTAGTGTTTGGAATAACTATGTATTGGAAAATGGAACTACTATATGCTTCTGATTAAATTATAAAATTTTGATCGTTTCTATCTCACTGTTTTTTAAATAGTAAAAATAAGATTTTATGATGTTTCTTGAATCTTTTCACCTTTATCAGTAACTAAATGAAAGTTCAGATACTGCTATTTCTTTTTTAAATTTTTTATTAAAGCTTTTTATTTGTATAACATATGTATAGGTAGTTCCCCAGCATTGATCTTTACGAAGCCTTCCATTACAAATTTTACCCGCAGTCACCTCCCCTCCCCTAAATGGCAGGAAGTCCACTACATGTTAATAATGTTGAAATACTTGACAAGTTATGCAAGAAAAATCCTATATACAAGAAAAAAAAAAAA
>JAJPUD010033890.1:701-11121 GCA_023553655.1 Myrmecobius fasciatus
ATAGGAATAAATGGGCTTTTCCTTAAAATGATCAGTAGCATCTATTTCAAACCATCAGCAAGCATCATATGTAATGGAGACAAACAAAAACTATTCCCAATAAGATCAGGAGTGAAGCAAGGCTGCCCATTGTCACCATTACTATTTAATATTGTATTAGAAATGTTAGCTTTAGCAATAAGAGAAGAAAAAGAAATAAAAGGAATCAGAGTACATAATGAAGAAACCAAATTATCACTCTTTGCAGATGATATGATGATATACTTAGAGAACCCTAGAGACTCAACTAAAAAACTACTAGAAACAATTCACAACTTTAGCAAGGTGGCAGGATTCAAAATTAATCCACATAAATCATCAGCATTTTTATATATTACCAACAAAGTTCAGCAGCAAGAGATACAAAAAGAAATTCCATTCCAAATAGCAGATGATAGGATAAAATATTTGGGAATCTATCTGCCAAGAAAAGTCAGAAAGTATACGAACTAAACTACAAAACACTTTCCACACAAATAAAATCAGACCTAATCAATAAAAAAATATTAAGTGCTCATGGGTAGGCAGAGCAAAATAATAAAAATGACAATACTACCCAAACTAATCTACTTATTTAGTGTCATACCAATCAAACTCCCAAGAAATTATTTTACAGATCTTGAAAAAATAGTAGCAAAGTTGATTTGGAAGAACAAAAGGTCAAGGATTTCAAGGGAATTAATGAAAAAAAAAAAGGCAGATGAAGATGGCCTTGCTGTACCAAATCTAAAACTATATTATAAAGCAGCGGTCATCAAAACCGTTTGGTACTGGATAAGAAATAGAGCAGTGGATCAGTGGCACAGGATAGGTTATCAGGATAACCGAGGCAATAACCTTAACAATCTAGTGTTCGATAAACCCAAAGACCCCAGCTTTTGGGATAAATACTCACTATTCGGCAAAAACTGCTGGGAAAATTGGAAACTATTGTGGAAGAAATTAGGGCTTGACCCATACCTAGCACCACATACCAAGATAAGATCTAAATGGGTTCATGATCTAGATGTAAAGAGTGACTTTGTAAGCAAGTTAGAGGAATGTAATATAGTTTATCTCTCAGACCTGTGGAGATGGAACAAATTTATGTCCAATGAAGACCTGGAACTCCTAATTGAACACCAGATGGAAAATTTTGAATATATTAAGTTAAAAAGTTTCTATACAAATAAAAAAATGCAGACAAGATTAGGAGGGAAGCATCAAATTGGGAAACCATCTTTACATTTAATGGTTCTGATAAAGGCCTCATTTCTAAAATATATAGAGAATTATCTCATACATATAAGAATTCAATCCACTCTTCAATAGATAAACGGTCAAGGGATATGAACAGAGAATTTTCAGATGATGAAATTAAAACCATCTGTAGTCATATGAAAAGTTGCTCCAAATCACTATTGATCAGAGAAATGAAAATTAAGACAACTGTGAGGTACCACTACACACCTGTCCGATTGGCTAAAATGACAGGAAAAGATAACGATGAATGTTGGAGGGGATTTTGGAAAACTGGGACACTAATACATTGTTGGTGGAACTGTGAACGGATCCAACCATTCTGGAGGGCAATGTGGAGCTATGCTCAAAAAGTTGTCAAACTGTGCATACCCTTTGACCCAGCAGTGTTTCTACTGGGCCTATATCCCAAAGAGATCTTAGAGCAGAGAAAGAGACCCACATGTGCAAGAATGTTTGTGGCAGCCCTTTTTGTAGTGGCTAGAAACTGGAAACTGAAGGGATGCCCATCAATTGGAGAATGCCTGAATAAATTATGGTATATGAATGTTATGGAATATTATTGTTCTGTAATAAATGACCAGCAGGACGATTTCAGAGAGGCCTGGAGTGACTTGCATGAACTGATGCTGAGTGAAACGAGCAGAACCAGGAGATCATCATACACTGCAACAACAGTATTACATGATGATCAATTCTGATGGACATGGCTCTCTGCAACAAAGAATTGTCTCAAACCAGCTCCAATTGTTCACTGAAGAAAACCATATATACCCTGAGAGACAGATATGAAATATGGACCACAACGTTACATTTTCATGATCTCTATTGACATTTGCTTGCATTTTGTTGCCTTTCTCTGATTTTCTTTTTTTCTTGTAGATACGATTTTTCTTGCATAACTTGTCAAGCATTTCAACATTATTAACATGTAGTGGACTTCCTGCTATCTAGGGGAGGGGAGGGGACTGGGGGTAAAATTTGTAATGGAAAGCTTTGTAAAGATCAATGCTGGGGAACTACCCATACATATGTTATACAAATAACAACCTTTAATAAAAAAAAGAAATATAGAAAATAATCCTAATTACAAGAAGGAGAATTCCAAGTTGCATAGAGAATTAATTGATCTTTCCCCTATAATATGTCAATAATTAAATGTCATAAATGTTTATCAGAACAATGCCTATCATATGGTGTTGAATCTGTGATTTGAAAAATATATGTTATTAAGAGAAAGCAACTCCTGAGAAGTAGGACAGACGGAATGTTTTGTTAAAGATGATTGATCCCTCATTGGAGATTAGACTAAGGAATTGGAAATATGGATTCTAGTGGTGTTAGTGGAATCTTTCTTGCTTTATGTTTGTCTGCTTTGGAATTCATTTCTAGCAATATTTTACATAGTCTTTCAGTCAGAGGCAAGGGAATTTGTTTTTCCTCTACCACCTCCAACAGCAAAAACAAATATAAGCAAGTGCAATGGAGAACATGTGGTTATCTAGAGAGAATAGACTCTGTATATGAGTTCCTTGCTTTCTTTTTTAGCTTTCTATTTCCTTTTATCAATATTGATCAGAAATTGTGTAATATCACCAAAGAATTGAGAGGTAAATAGTATGTTATAGTTGTAATATATTTTGGCTCTCTGCCACAACATGGAGAGGGAGTATACCAGGCATGATGGAAAGGCTGAGATATAGGGTTTAAAGGGACTTCATTTATGATAAGGGACAGAAAAAGGAATAGTCAAATGGAGAAACAATGCAGATTTTGAAGTAATAGAAAGAAAAGGAGAGAGAGCGAGAGACTGAATGTAACAATGTTATCTGTGGCATTGTTTGGTATATGATTTCTTAGGCAGGAACCAAAAGGACACAGTGTACATACTGTGAGGACAAATAGAAACCTAGGGGCATTTCATAGACTTAACAAGGTGTAAGAAAGCGAAAAACATTGGGTTCCTGGTTTCAATTAAAAATAGAAGTTTTATGTGGGGCATTGCACACTATGTAAATGTGGATCAAATTTATCTCTTTTATTCATCTTTCTATGGAAATTAAGTTGTAAAGGAAACTCCTTGGTTAGGTCTCATTCTGGGAGGAAATTCATGGTCAGAGGGAGAGGAAACAAGGAGCAGAGAAGGATGGATATTAACCCAAAAGAGGATTGTACCTTAAAATGTTGTGTGGTTGAGAAATCAAAGGGAACATTATGGCATGTGTTTGTTATGAACTGAATAAGTATTGAGATAGGGCATGGACCTGTGATTTCATTAATATAGGGAACCCCTGGGTAAGAAAAGGCTCATTACCATATTATGTTGGCACTTTCTCTGAAACTATTACCTTAACTGATTTCCTAGAGCATTGAGAGGTTAAATCACTTGCAAAATACACCAATAGTAGGACTTGACAGCAAATTTTCCTGGATAAGAGTTTAGATCTTTGTCAACTTTACTGTAACACCTATCATATTCTATATTAAATAAGGCTGACTTAAAAAAAATCTTGTTACATGCATTATAATAATGCCCTTTTTTAAAAAGAGGGAATGTAATGAATCTTGCACAGTCAGTGATATATAAAGGAGAGGGCTAACCCCAAAACATGAAAGAGAACTATTGATAATCTAACTTGTTAATGCTCACTAATTCTACCCTAAGTTAAGAATCTGGTCCAATTCAAAGAATATGAAGAAATAATTTTCAGATGAAAAAATTAAAACCATTTCCAGTCATATGAGAAATTGCTCTAAATCACTGTTGATCAGAGCAATGCAAATTTAAGCCAGATTTTAAGTACCATTACACACCTCTCAGATTGGTTAAAATGGCAAGAAAAGATAATGATGAATGTTGGAGGGAATGTGGGAAAACTGGGACACTAATACATTGTTGGTGGAATTGTGAACTGATCTAACCATTCTGGAGAGCATTATGGATCTATGACCAAAGGGCTATCAAACTGTGCTTATCCTTTTTTGGAGCAGTGTATCCCAAAGAGATCATAACAAAAGAGAAAGGATCCACATGTGCAAAAATGTTTGTGACAGCCCTTTTTGTTGTGGCAAGGAACTGGAAACTTAGTGGATGCCCCTCAGTTAGGCAATGGCTGAATAAGTTAGTATATGAATGTTATAGAATATTATTTTTCTATAAGAAATGATCATCAAGATGATTTCACAAAGGCCTATAGAGTTGTACATGAACTGATGCTAAGTGAAGTTAGCAGAACCAGGAGATCACTGGAAATGGCAACAGCAAGATTATATAATGACAAATTCTGATCAACGTGTCTCTTTTCAACAATGAGATGATTCAGGCCAGTTCCAATGGTCTTACGCTGAAGAGAGCCATCTCCATCTTTACCCAGAGAAAGCACTATGGAGACTGAATTTGGACCACAACATAGTAATTTCCATTTATTGTTGTTCTTTGCTTGCATTTTGTCTTCTTTCTCATTTTTCCCATTTTGAGCTGATTTTTTCTTTTGCAGCCTAATTGTGGAAATATGTATGAAAGAATTGCACATGTTTAACATATATTGGATAATTTGACATCTAGGAGAGGGGGTGGGAAGAAAGGAAGGAGAAAAAAATGGAACATAAGGTTTTGCAAGGGTAAATGTTAAAAATTATCTATATATGCATATATATATGTTTTGAAAATGAAACACTTTATAAAAAATAAATCTGAGCCATTATTCACAAAGGGGCAGAGTCAAGGCATCAGGCTCAGTCTATTATTTGAAAGATATATATGGGACTGATATATATTTTAACATTTTTTAGGAAGTAGGCAAGGAAAGAGGATATTTAAGTACATACCCTAGTCAAAATTATTCAAGAAGACTAAGTAATGGTCACTGTGTCTTCTATGACTTTTAAGGAGGGAGGAAATTATACAACCAAGATATGCCGTGACTTTCTTAGAAGTACTGTCTTTAATAATTTAGAATGCATTCAAAACTTATAACTGTGGTCTACTGATTTCAAATCAAGAATATTGCCTTAATGATTATGAGAGGAACTTACTTTTCTCTAGTGCTTTAAACTTGCCGAACAATTTTCCTCACAAACACCCTTTAAGGTTAGTTTGCCTAGCTCATTATTTTTCCATTGTTTCCCAGTGATACAGACAGTGTTACTTTTATCATTTTTTAAAAATGATTATGTATCACAAAGAGAGCAGGACTTGAAGTTAGTAGTACAAGTTCTAAATTCTTGGTGTTATAAAATTAGTCAATCTACATTTATAAAATCCCTACTATATGCCAGATATTATGTTGTGTTTAAAACACGCAAATGTTTTATCTTTCTGAGTGTCTATCAGAAATTCCCAGTCTCTTGGATTTTTCCATACCTTCATAATGGAGTTAAAAACATTTGTATCAATTGCAGGTAAGTTGCAAGAAAAGTACATTTTATATTATATAGACATATATATTAAAATATCATCTAAATGTGAGTTCTTATTAAATTTCAAGAGGTCTTTTTCTGTTGAAAAACAATACTTAAATTTCATATTCTCCCATAATTTATTTTTTGAATAATTAATGTTTGGATCAAGTCTATAGGAGGATTGTAGACTCAGGAGCCAAGGAATTTCTAATCATCTAGGACAGAGAATTGATAATTCATTTGTTGTTGTAAATACAAAATGCTTCTTGCTTATGCTTTAATTCTTATAATATTGTTTTCATATGGAAAGATCATGAACCATAATTTATTTTATTTTAAATAAAAACTTGAATACTTAATTCACACTTTGTCTCACTGCTATGTTTCCCAACACATCAGCATCCTATTTATTAAAACAGGATATATTTTTTTTCATATCGACCCTGGCAGTAACCAAGTGTCATTTTCTTTGCCATTTCCATTACCCAATTCTAATCTCTTTTCAGCACAACCCTTCAGCATTGTCAGCCTCAAAAAAAGGAATAAATTGAAAAATCAAAGAATGAGTTTTAAATGTGTACATTACTATACTAAAAAACACATTTTAGTGTAAATTCTTCCTACTCTCTCTTTCTAGGGTAAGGATTTTTTACCTGATGTGAATATCTATGAAGGACAAACAGTTTAAAGTCATTTCTGAATTTAGTTCTATATTCAGATCAAGAATGAACTTACATCAGTTTGCTAAATTTCTAATTAGCATCTTTTAGGCATTGTTCAAATATATTAACTCATCTCTGAAAGCAAACCTAGAAAGCAAAGTGAAACAAAGTGGATTGTTCTAAATTGACAGTTGAATTTCCCTTGCGTTTTTGCATCTCATATGTTCTCTCTGTCTCTCTGTCTCTGTCTGTTTCTGTCTGTGTGTATGTATGGTCTGATTTTATCTAATATATAAATTAGTCCTCAATCTAAGTGGAACCAAAAAGCCTTGGACACACAGAAGTACCTATATATTATGATTTTAAAAATAGTCACTCATGACCTCTTATTTTTTAAGATCATCTGTTCAACACAAAATATAAAATAACCTGTGCTTCTCTTTCTTGTACTAATGGTTCATTGCTGTATAGTTTATCCAACCAAGATGTCATCAAATATAGTACTGTTCTTCTTATTCTTTCCAGAATTGGTGAGGTTTTTTTTTGTTTGTTTGTTTGTTTTTGTTTTTGTTTTTGGTTTTGGTTTTTGGTTTATTTTTTATCATTACAAGGATGTCTTTAGTTTATATATGGACATTTTAATCAAAATTTAATTTAATCAAAAAACTGTTCCTTAATCTATTTTAATGTTTATTCAGAGGCACTATATTATATTAGATACTTTGAGTTAAAACCATATAATTTCATATGGAAGATAATAATAATTTCTTTTTTTAAGAATCATTTCTAATAAGAATTTTTTGTCATTTTAGAATTTAGTACAAATTGTTGGTTGTACAATTGTAACAATATTCTACTCTGCTGCTGATCAATGTTTATTTATGGTGATAAACTATGACCAGATTAAGAACATACTTCAATTTCAACTTCAAATTAGAAACTTGCTGATACTATGAGTCAGTGCAGTATCTCTATTTCCAAAGAAGAGCACAATCCCCTTTTATTTAGGCAGATGTTCCTTTTCAGTGAAGTAGATCAAAACAATAAAACATCTGGTAGCCAGTCTCTTTGTGAGAAGTCTATGTAATTAGCAAGGCTAGATCTTGAACAAGAGGCATGTGTTTTATTTTGTCATCAGGCTTCCACTTAAAACTTGCCTCAACAAGAAGGATCTGTAAGTATCATGTCTTAAGAATAAATAGTTATAAGGGCAGCTAGGTGGTGTGTTGGTTATAGTACTGACCCTGAATTCAGGAGAACCTGAGTTCAAATCTGATCTCAGACACTTAACACTTCCTTGCTGTGTGACCCTGGACAAGTCACTTAACCCCAATTGCCTCAGCAATAATAATAATAATAGTTATATTATTAATGAAAAGCCAATGGAAGAATTTATTGAAATACTTGCTTTGTAGTTAATTTATCCATGTGCAATATAAATATAATATTATATATTTTAACATTGGTTGTTTTAAATGATGGCTTTCAAGATGAAAGTAAAAGAAAAATACATCTAACAATTATCAAGTCAAGGTATCCCCCACGGTAAAGTGTATACACAGTTTATGACCAACAAAAAAAAATGATTCTTGGGCATAGGTTGGGATATTTTACCTAAAACCAATTTCATTGCTTAGGGAAAGAAATAAGCAATTTTATGGTCAGATATTAGGCTCAGCAGATTATTAAATCTTTATCCCCTCACTTAGACGCAAACAGAATCATATCTTACCAAGTCAATGAGAAATAGAGATCATTTGAAAGCAATGAATATCTGGTGCTGTTTCCCAGATGAAACCAATGAAACAAGATTTCCTGCCAAGAAAGCTACATGAATAAAAGGCAGAATTTTCAGCTTCATTTTAAAGTTTGCACCAGAATGAGTAAAGACGAAAAAAAAATACAATTGGAAATTACAGTAAATGGTTGATCCTGCCTTCACACTTTTCTTTCCTCGTTGACAATTTTCATGAAAAGATCTCCATTTTGTGGAAGGCGATTTTTCTCAATTTCCCATCATGCATTTTGTTCTCTATTCTTCTACCCTTCATTATCTTTCCCAAAACCAGGCTTCTATGATATTTTCTAGTTCTCTATTTTTGATGCTGCCTCAATTTTGAACATTTTCCCATTATTTCACCTGCCCTTCCTAATTCTAGTGGTAGCAGGTCAAGACACAGGAGCTGACTCATACACATATATGCACACACATACCCTAGAATTTGGAGTGTCTAATAAGGCTGATTTCTGATGGTTTACAAATTAGGTGTGTATGTGTGTGTTTTATCGTTGTTTTTCCTAAATAGATTTGATTATGGATTATAAGTTTAAAAGATACTTTAACTTTTTGAGATACCCAAAATATCTTGTCACTTGTTATGCTATATCATTTGTTAGTGACCTCAAGATTATAGGTGATAACAGATAAGACAGACTGACATATTTCACTATATGTATATATGTATGTTTTTATGTGTGCATGCCTAGAATTTGTATATATCATGCCTAGAATTTAGAACATTCTTTTGAAACATTCTGTTTAGCTAATACTTAACTAGATATTCTAATGAACTTGTCAGATAGGGAGAAGAAAAGGGGAAGTATAAATGATGTTATGACAGTAGCCAAAGGCTAAAGTGCAATGCAGATTATCTTTATGAATGAAAATGAGAGGAGTTGAATATGATCCCCAAAGTTTGTGAACCTGGTTCACCAAGAAGAATATGATATCCAGAACATTAATAGGAAAGGTTAGGGAGGCGGAGCCAAGAGGGCGAACTGCAGACAGCTTTCTCTGTGAACTCCTTTGGGACCTTCCCTCAGACCCAGACAAAGTAAGCCTTCGAACTGGTTTTGGAGTGAGGGCTCTGCCAAACATTTGTACTACAACGCACTTCTATCAAAAATCTACCTTGAAAGAACTCCGGAGAAGGTTAGCCTCAGGGGAAATCGGACACTGGTCGTGATCAGACTCCAGCCAGGGCGGAAGTCAGGGCTGCAATAGAGGGGCGGATTTAAGGCACCCAGGAAGCCCCTGGGAGACGCCTGGGCCACTTTGCTCTGCTTCCGGGCAGGTGCTTTGGCAGCTCTGCCTTTGGTAAAGGGTGGGTCTAGAGCAGCTGAAAACGTGGTCCTAGTGCGAATCTAGCCCAACCAGCCTCAGACCAGAAGTCAACTCGGCAAACTGCCCCAGGGCAAATACGAATTGTTGCAGTTTTCTCTGGTTTTGAACAATATCCCAACTTTAAATCATGAGCAAGAAGCAGAAGAGAGCTCTTACCGTAGAAAGCTTTTACGGAGAAAAAATAGAACAGTCCCCAGATCCTGACATTATGAAAACAAACCCAGATGAAGCCACAAAGGCAGACTTAAATTGGTCTCCCTTTCAGAAGGCTTACCTGGATGATTGCATTAAGAATCTCAAAAGAGAGCTAGAAGAAGATTGGGGAAATAAATTGAGATCAGGGCCACAGAAATATCAAAAACTGGAAAATAAGACTGGTGAATTGGAAAAAGAAAACAGTTCATTGAAAAACAAAATTGGTGAATTGGAAAAAATCACCAATTCACTGGAAAATAAAAATGGTGAACTGAAAAACAAAATTGGTGAATTGGAAAAAGACAACAATTCACTGAAAAACAAAATTGGTGAATTGGAAAAAGACAACAATTCACTGAAAAATAAATCTGGCAAAATGGAAAAAGAATGCATTGAATCAAGAAATTCAATTGGCCAGCTACAAAAGGAGCTAAAAAAGATAACTGAAGGAAATAATACTTTAAAAATTAAAATTGAACAAATAGAAGTAAATGACTCAATAAGACTTCAAGAATCAGTTAAACAAAAACAAAAAAATGAAAAAATAGAAGAAAATATGAAATATCTCCTAGGAAAAACAACTGACTTGGAAAACAGATCCAGGAGAGACAATTTAAGGATTATCGGACTCCCCGAAAGCTACGATGAAAAAAAGAACCTGAATGCTATCTTCCAGGAAATCATGAAAGAGAATTGCCCTGATGTTTTAGAATCAGAAGGCAAAATTGGCATTGAAAGAATTCACCGATCACCTCCAGAA
>JAJPUD010033891.1:1062-11121 GCA_023553655.1 Myrmecobius fasciatus
GTACCAGATCTAAAAATATATTATAAAGCAGCAGTCATCAAAACCATTTGGTACTGGCTAAGAAATAGAGTAGTCCATCAGTATCATAGGATAGGATCACAGGACAATCTAGGCAATAACTATAGCAATATAGTGTTTGATAAACCAAGAGACTCCACCTTTTGGGATAAGTACTCACTATTCAACAAAAACTGCTGAAAAAATTGGAAATTAATGTGGAAGAAATTAGGATTGACCCACACCTAACACTACATACCAAAGTGAGATCTAAATGGGTTCATGATTTAGAAAGAAAGAGTGATATTATAAGAAAATTAGAGGAACATAAGATAATTTACCTCTCAGACCTGTGGAGAAAGTAGGAATTTGTGTCCAAAGAAGACTTGGAACTCTTAATTGAACACCAGATAGATAATTTTGACTATATCAAGTTAAAAAGTTTTTGTGCTAACAAAACTAATGCAGACAAGATTAGGAGGATAGGAATAACTTGAGAAATCATCTTTACATTTAATGGTTCTGATAAAGGCCTCATTTCTAAAATACATAGAGAATTGTCTCATATTTATAAGAATTTAAGCCACTCTCCAATCGATATATGGTCAAAGGATATACAAAGAAAATTTTCAGATGATGAAATTAAAAGTATTTCTAGCCATATGAAAAGGTACTCCAAATCACTATTGATCAGAGAAATACAAATTAAGACAACTCTGAGGTACCACTACACACCTGTTAGATTGGCTAAGATGGCAGGAAAAGATAAAGATGAATGTTTGAGGGGATGTGGGAAAACTGGGACACATACATTGTTGGTGGAACTGTGAACGGATCCAACCACTCTGGAGAGCAATTTGGAACTATGCTCAAAAAGTTTTCAAACATACCCTTTGGAGTAGATAATGAGGAAACCAAATTATTACTCTTTGTAGAGCATATGATAGTATACTGAGAGAACCCTAGAGCATCAAATAAAAAACTATTATAAATAATCCGCAAGTTTAGCAAAGTGGCAGGATACAAAATAAATCCACATAAACTGTCAGCATTTTTATACATCACTAACAAAATTCAATGCAAGAGATAAAAAGAGAAATTCCATTTAAAATAACTTTAAGTAGTATAAAATATTTGGGAACCTATTTGCCAAGGGAAAGTCAGGCCCTATAAAAAAAAAAAAAAACCACTACAAAACACGTTCTACATAAAGTCAGATTTAAACAATTGGAAAAATATCAAGTGCTCTTGGCTACATTGAGGGTATATAATAAAGATGGCAATAATACCTAAACTGAACTATTTATTTAGAGCTATAACAATCAAATACCCAAGAAATTATTTTGCTGACTTAGAAAAAATAACAACAAAATTCATCTGGAAGAATGCAAGATCAAGAATTTCAAGGGAATTAATGGAAAAATGAAGGTGGCCTAGCTGAACCAGATCTAAAGCTGTATTATAAAGCAGCAGTAATCAAAGACATTTAATACTGGCTAAGAAACAGAGTAGTTTATCAGTTAAATAGGTTATGTTCACAAGACAAATAACTATAGTAATCTAGTGTGACAAACCTAATGACCCCAACTTTTGGAATAAGAATTCAGTATTTGACAAAAACTTCTGGTAAAATTGGAAACTAGTATTGCAGAATCTAGGCATTGGCACACACATAACACCATATAACAAGATAATGTCAAAATATGTTCATGATCTAATGATAAAGGATGATATTTTACACAAATCAGAAGAACATAGGATAGGTTACGTGAATGATATGTGGAGGAGGAAGGAATCTGTAACCAAAGAAGAACTATAATAATCTGTAGTTCAGAAAATAGACAATTTTGATTATATTAAGTAAAAAAGTTTTTGTACAAACAAAATTAATGCAGACAAGCTTAGAAGGGAACCAATAATCTGGGGAAACATTTTTTATATTCAAAAGTTCTGATAAAGGCCTTATTTTTAAAATATATAGAGAATTAAATCAAATTTATAAAAATTCAAGCCATTCTCCAATTGATAAATGGTCAAATGATATGAACGAACAATTTTCAGATAAAGAAATTAAAACTATTTTATTCATGTGAAAAGGTATTCTAAATCACTATTGATCAGATAAATGCAAATTAACACAACTCTGATATTCCACTATATACCTCTCAGATTGACTATGATGACAGTAGAAGATAATTATGAATGTTGGAGGGCATGTGGGAAAACTGGGACACTGATACATTGTGGAATTGTGACAATGCAAGTGAGTTCAAGGTGTATGGGGTGTGAAGTTCTTTTTTATAGTAGCAAGAGGCATTTCATATGAACATTAATTCTCTCTTTTATACTGTCAAGCTTCTTACTTTGATTAATATCCTTTTTTAGTCAATAATGGGAGGTCATTACATTTAGGCATAAAGATAATCATTCATATATTCATATATCTCTACCTCTAGCTATGTATCCATCTATCTATCTATGGTTATTTTGTCCATATACAGAATGATTACATTTATGAAAAATCAGCTTAAATTATATGGATTCACAATGCTTTAAAGGTTTAAAGAAAATATGACCAAAGCTTGAACTTTTTTTTTCATTTTATTCTTCTGAAAAAAAAAGAAAAAAACAAATAGGAAAAAAAATCCTTTTTCATTTTCAGCTGGAATCCATGTAACACAGTGTGTTAGAGTAAATAACAATATTTTCTTCCTTACTTTGAGGTCCCTTATATTAATATTCATGGAATTATAGGGTACATGTTTTCATAACTAGAAGACAGAGATAATACACACTTATTTACACTTAATCATTTCATATTATTGTCCTGAAATTAAAAACCTTAAAAAATATGGGATTTAATATTGGGACACCCAATTCCAGTAGTCTTGTGATGGAGAAATCTATCTGCACCTAGAGAGAGGATTGTGGGGACTGTGTGGATCATAACATAGTATTTTAATTTCTTTGGTTGTTTGCTTTTATCTTTTTCCCCATTTTTCCTTTTTTGATCTGATTTCTTCTTTTGTAACATGATAATTGTGGAAACATGTGTAGAAGAATTGAACATGTTTAAAATATATTGGATTGCTTGCTGTTTAGGAGAAGGGGTATGGATAAAGAAGTAAGAAAACAATGGAACAAGGATTTGCACGAGTGAATACTGAAAACTATCTATGCATATGTTTTGAAAATAAAAAGGACTAGATATATAAAAATAAAAACATATTCATAATCTTTGCTTATAGGGCACCCAGGTGATACAATAGATAGGCCCCTGCACTTGAAGTAAGGAAGATTTATCATCCTGAGTTCAATTCCAGCATCAGACATTTATTAGCTTTGTGATCCTACGCAAATCATTTAACCTCATTTGTCTCATTTTCCTCATCTATAAATGATCTAGAGAAGGAAACAGCAAATCATTCCAGTATCTTTGCCAAGAAATCACCAAAAATGGTCACAAAAGAATCAGACTTGACTGAAACACACTGAACAAAAACAAGCAGGACAACAATTTGTTGAGGTTTGAAGGTAGTGAATTTGGGTTTAAATAGCATCTTCATAACTTACTATCTTTGTTATTATGGGCAAATCATTTAGCATATATAAATATAAGAAAACTCTATGAGTCTTATTCAGTAAGTCTTGGCGAATTGAAGGTATTATTATGATGTATACAATATCTACATTTCAAAATATCTATAAATATTTTTATCAAAATCAGTAAATAGTTCATTATAATAAAAAACACACCAAAATGAAATCAAATGTTTCAAGAAATAATGAGTTTCCCTTCACTGGATGGATACAGAGGCTTAATGCTAAAATTGTATGAAGCTGTAATATCCTTGTTATATAGCTTTATGTTGGTAGCATAATGTAAGTTATTGAATCATAGATAAATCTATGATAGAGATAGAGAAGATAAATATAGATATATAGATACATATATATGTATAAATATATTTACATATAAATAAATAAATCTATGATAGAGAAGAATCACAGAAGTCATCTTAGGTGTCATTTTAGATATTTCATATTGTTTTCTATTTTTTTATTCTTTTTGTTTTGTTTTATTTATTTAAAAAGTCTTTAGCTTCCATTTCCCCAATTCAAATTCTTAAGGAATTATTTTCCTCAGTGAGCTTTTGTATCTCCCTTTTCATTTGGCCAATTTTATTTTAAGGCATTTTTCTACTCATTACGTATTTGTACTTCTTTTTGCATAATTCTCAATTTTCTTACTAATTTTCCCTCCATCTCTCTTACTTCATTTTCAAAATTTCTTTTCAGCTTTTCCACACTGAGTGCAGGTTTTATCTTTCTTAGAAGCTTTGGATGTAGCAACTTTGATTTTGTTATCTTATTTTGAGTGTATGATTTTTTTTCTTCCTTGTTAAAATAGCGAATTTCTATGGTCAGAATATTTTCCTGTTGTTTGCTCATTTTCCCAGCCCAATACTTGATTTTTAACTACTTGTTAAATTACAACTCTGTTTCCAAGGTGAAAACTGCAATGTTCTAAACTTCAGGGGTTTTGTGCAGGTATTTTCTAGGGAAGTTTTCAATTCTTGCAAGATAGTATGATGCAAGGAAAAGTGTATGTACTCTTAGCCTATGAGTATATGAGTGACCACAAACACTTTTTCTACTCTGGAATTGTGAGGAAGGCCCAAATTCTTATGTAGCTGTCAGGTATAGTGTATTACTGCTCCTCCTCTCCCTGGGACTATGAACTGCATCTGAAATCTGATGATGGATAAAACAGGAGTAGCTACATGGCATAGTGGATAGTGCATTGGACCTGAAATCAGGAGGACCTGAGTTCAAATCTGACCTCAGACCCTTAACACTTACCATCTGTGTGACCCTGGGCAAGTTACTAAACCCCAGTTGCCCACTAAATAAACAAACAAATGAACAAAGAAATAAATAATCCTTAAAAATGAGACGGGCAGGGCAATAGAGTCTTCCCTCTATGCTAGCAAAGAGATTCCTGTTATCTTCTTCTGACCAGCTATTGGACCCCCTTAATATTTGTGGGAGAACACCAGAATTTGCTGCTGCTGTTGCTGTCATTGCTGATTTAGTAGTTCTCACTGCTCCTGGTATGCTCCTGGTAGCACAGGGCTGTGCTAGTGCAGCCTGTGCCAAACTGTGCTCTACTCTCACCCTGGTGCTAGAAACTTTTCTTGCTGACCCTCCATCATCTTTGGTGTCTGTGGGCTGAGAGATCAGAAACCCACCACTCTTTCCACTGATCCAGAAGCTCCAATGACTTCTCCTAATTTTCTGGGCCAGAGCCAAGAAGGTTTGGTCTAGGCTGGATTGTGCTCCATTCTCACCCTGTTACAACAGACGTTTCCTTTTGACCTTCTAAATTGTGTTCAGCTGGAAATTATTTTACTCCATCTTTTGGGAGGTTCTGGTGCTCAAATTTATTATTTAATGGAAGGACTTGAGGGAAAGTTCAATTGAGTCTTACCCTTACTTCGTCATCTTGGCTCCACCTCCAACCCTGTCATTTTCAAGATAAGGAAACTAGGACATAGAGAAGTTAAGTGACTAACCGTGGTCATAATGTAACAAAATAGTAGGGATGGATTTCTATATCTCCTAATTTAGTAAGCATTTTCCTGAGATAAAATAGGTCATAGCATGATAATTTTATATCATAATGAATTTTATTTCATTAGTTAGAATGAGACAATGTTTTTGTTGTTCTCTGCACATGACTCAAATATTAAAATCAAGAATAAGCAGTTTCATAAAAGTGTGTCTCTATTATCATTGTCTCATTTTCCTTTCAATATTATCTAAAAGATAAATCATACTTTTGACTCTTGGCTTAGTACTAGAAATTGATGCTGATCATGTCTGTATTTTTTTTTCCTTTGTAAAGTAAACTTTGTCCAGGAGAGAAAATATCATTGAGTAGTGGCAAACAATCACAATAGGCTTGGCAAGAGGGCTGTAGAGTTCTAATGTTGCCTTTACCCTTGATTTGCTGCATGACTTTAGGCAAAACAATCTCTCAGTGCTTCAGTTTTTTTATTTGTATAACTAGGATGGTGATACTGAATTCCATGACAAGAGATAAATGGGAAGTAACTTCCTATTTTCCTAAATTCCTATTACCTAATTTCCAATTGTCAATGATAAATAGTCTGTGTATAAAGGGAGATTCATTCACATTTTGCAATTGTTAGGTTGTATATGCTAACTGATAGGTACACACTATTTCATCTTTTACCTACTAGAGGAGGCTGTATGCATAGAATAATATACTAAGAAAATAATACACTAACTCCAAATAGAGATGTTGTCAAGCCTAAGAGTTCTGAATTGAAGAAAATATAGTATGAGATCTATTTCCTAAGTAGGGAAGGCAAGGACATATTGCCTAGCCCTTGGTCTGAAACACCCGCTGAAGTGTATTGGTTGTAAGATTTAGTTTGGGTCCCTACTGTTTTAAACCCTGCAAGTATCTATTGTTACATGGCCTTTAGGGACTGAAAGTATAATTTTCCAATTTCATCTTTTTTCCCCTCATGCCCTACAACAATTTAAGAAAAATGCAAGAGATCCTGCTGACCAAAAGTAAAAATGACACACCATGACATGGATTGGGAAATCAGATACTATATATTGGGAACTTATGGTTTCACAATATAAAATTACTTTGGATTCCTAACAAGAAATTATTTCCCCTCTGGACTCTCATAATTATCTTTACAACAGTATTATGAAACATTATTAATAGAATTCAATTGTACATCATTGAGAAGAGAAATAATAATTTTAATGTATATAATAAAAAGCCCTAAAATTTAAGGAAGCATAAGATTCCATTTTTAAAAAAAAATGAGATATTTTTTATTATAATATCTTACAAAATTTTAGTGATTGCTTTAATTTAGGGTGCAAAAGAGTTATTGCAAAATTACATTACATGATCTTATATAAAGGAAAATTTCTCCCCAAAAAGACAGGTGTGGCAAATAGAAATTTCATAAAAATAAACAGAGGTAATATTTCCTGGTAAATAATATTTTTTTTTATTAAAAGCTTTTTATTTATAAAACATATGAGTGATTTTTCTACATTGACCTGTGCAAAACTTTTTTTTTGTTCCAAGCTTTTCCCCTCCTTTCCCCCATCCCCCACCCCTAGATGACAGGTAATCTAATACATGCTAAATATGTTAAATCATATGACAAATCCAATATATGTATACATATCTATACAGTTTAAATAATAATTTCTTAAGCGTGATGTGTGTGACCATTAATAAAATGGATTGAACTGTTTCCCCCTCCGTTTAATTAATGACCACAATGAAACTGAGAAAAAATATTTATTGAGATCCAAAAGGAAGGACTGTCAAATAGTAGAAAATATTTATGATTAGCTACAATTCAGGAACATGATTGGGCGATTAGGTGTAAATGATCAAAATCATCTCTAACAGTTAAGAAATGTTAATTGCTCTTTTCAGTAATCTTGGATATAATAACAGAATCACCCCAATAAGGGCATTTTCAGGTATGCTTTCCCCTCAGAGACCAAGTTACCCCTAATTTTGAGAAGGGGAATCAAGATAAAATACTTTTCTCCTGGGAAGGACTCTGACCAAGACGTTTTTTTTTTTTTTTTTGTTTAAATAGGTTAGCTAGGCATTGCCTTGGGAATTATATGTGATATTTCTCAATCTTAATTTTCATTTGACCTGAGAGTTGTCTTTTTGAGCAAGGCTGCAAGACAAAGTCTGACAAAATGGGAAATAGGTTGCAGTTATATTGGTTACTAAATGATACAGAATAATATGTGTTTTTCTCCCAAGATGAGTACATTTCTTGGGCCAAAATTTTCCAAATTGTAGGATGGAAACCTTTGAATGGCAGAACGAACAAGAACTGTAGGTATCAGGTTCAAAGCAACAATAGAATTATTGGATATTTTTGATAATATCTCCCACAAAATGAAAGTAAAATTTAAACCAAGAGCAAAAGGAATTAGAATTTAAGTCCAATTTAAGTTAACTTTATACAATTCCTCATACATCTAATTGGCAACCATCATTCAATCAGACTCATTACAGATTATTTCATTGTTTCTAGATTTATACCTCTAAGACTTATGAGTCAATATATTTCAACTGGTATGTTTAACAAATAAGAAAAATGATGCTGAGATAATTTAAGTGAGTTTTTAAAGGTCACACACATTACTGAACTGGGATCAAATCTAAGTTTCAGACTTCAAACACCCTAATTTCTTTTGATCTTAGTGTTCAACTTGGTAGCAAAGTTTAAATCAAGTTAATAATATGGAAGCATGATTTTTAATAGAAGAATTAGTCTCTATATTCAAAGGGTACTTTTCAATTTTAAGTTGCACTATGAAGAATTACTGAAATAAAATTTTTCACATAATTGTAAGATGTATTTTGTATTATCATAATGAAGATATCAAGTGAAATTTAAAATCTGGGTTCCGAATTTTACATATTCCTCCTGTCATAGAAATCTTTATTGTGAACTAGTCTTTACCAGAGGAGTTTTTATGCTCAAGATTACTCCTTTTTCCCCATTTTTATCTTTTACTACTGGTAAAAATATATTGAACTAGTAGTTTGTGTATGTCTTATTTATGATGCTTGATTGCATATATCTTGACGGCAAGAAATATAAATGTTTACAATTATATTGATCAATTGTTTATCTGTTCGTGGGATTTTTTTCATAATTTTTTAATTTTAATTTTAATATTCAATTTTATGGATCTTCTTTAATTTTTAGGATTTCTATCTTTTTTGCTCATGTAAAAATATATCTTTTTTATTTTTCTAAATTTTAAGCTTTTTTAGTCACATGTTTAATTGCTATTCTGTTCTTTATTTTTTAAATTGATATAAATATATGTAGACATAATTTCCCACAAAGTACTGTTTTGGTAATATTTCACAAATTGGGATATGTTTTCATTTTATTGCAATTATGTTTAAACAAATAATTATCTATTATTTGTTCCTTGACTCAGTCATTCTTTATGATTAAATTATTTAATTTCTAACTAATTTTAATTTTTCTTTGTCTAAGGAAGTTTTAATTGTCAATTGTTGTTTGCTCTTCTTTTACAGATTATTATTTTTTTTTATTAAAGCTTTTTATTTGTATAACATATGTATGGGTAGTTACTCAGTATTGATCTTTACAAAGCTTTCCATTACAAATTTTGCCCCCAGTCCCTGCCCCTCCCCTAGATGGCAGGAAGTTCATTACATGTTAATAATGATAAAATACTTGAGAAGTTGTGCAAGAAAAATCCTATGTATAAGAAAAAAAAATCAAAGAAAAAACACACTGTAAGCAAACATCAATAAAGAGCATGTTATGTTGTAGTGCACATTTCATATCCCTCTCTCTGGGTGTATAGGGCTTTCTTCATTGAACAATTGGAACTGGTTTGACACATTTCTTTGTTGCAGAAGGCCATGACCATCAGAGTTGATCATCATATAATATTGGTGTTGCCGTGTATAATGATCTCCTGGTTCTGCTCGTTTCATTCAGCATCAGTTCATGCAAGTCTCTCCAGGCCTCTCTGTAATCATCTTGCTGCTTGTTTCTTACAGAACAATAATATCCATAACATTCAGATACCATAATTTATTCAGCCACTCTCCAATTGCTGGGCATCCATTCAGTTTCCAGTTTCTAGCCACTACAAAAAGGGCTGCCACAAACATTGTTGCACATGTGGGTCCCTTTCCCTCCTCTAAGATCTCTTTGGGATATAAGCCCAATAGAAATACTGCTGGGTCAAAGGGTATGCTCAATTCATAACTTTTTGAGCATAGGTCCAAATTGATCTCCAGAATGGTTAGAACCATTCACAGTTCCACGAACAATGTATTAGAGTCCCAGCTTTCCCACATCCCCTCCAATATTCATCATTATCTTTTCCTGTCATTTTAGGCAATCTGACAGGTGTGTAGTGGTACCTCAGAGTTGTCTTAATTTGCATTTATCTAATCAATAGTGATTTAGAGCA
>JAJPUD010033892.1:0-11121 GCA_023553655.1 Myrmecobius fasciatus
AAAGAGAATCTTAATGGTTACAATAAAACAACTGTTATCACCAATAACATGCAGCATAGGGGCAGCTAGATGGTGTAGTGGATAAAGCACCAGCCCTGAAGTCAGGAGGACCTGAGTACAAATCTGGTCTCAGACACTTAGCACTTCCTAGTTGTGTGACCCTGGGCAAGTCACTTATCTTCAATTGCCTCAGCAAAAAAAATATTATTATTATTATTATCAATAATAAGAAGAGAGAAAATTTATTTCTATTTCATTCAACAGTCATTCAGTGAACTAAAAGGATGAATCTTCCCCAAATCTTTTAATAACTTAGCCTTAAGTGAATGATTCTATCCTTGACCAAATTCAACTTGGCTTGTGTTCTTGTCTTCAGTTCACAAATTTTACTGGCATTTAGCAGGCCTGATTGGTTACTGGCTCCCCACCTTAGGCAGGAAGAGGAAAGCACTGCCCAAAAGAGGCTCCTGGGATTTCCCCTAACTTTGGGGGCCTCCTTTTACAGGCTGATCTCCACAGCCCCTTTTGTTATGAGATGCTAGGAACATATATTGATGCATTGTCACTTTCATTATCTAGCCCTATGTCTCTAATCTCGACTTGCAGAATCTATTAACTGCCTCTTTCCATACAACTTCCTCTTGCCCCAAGCTCTTCATTTTTGATGATTTCTAACACAAATTGTACCATAAACTTTTCAGTCAATTAAAGTTTGTTTCTAAACATATGTTCTGGGGGTGAGGAGGTGGACCACACAGATACATTTTACTTGAAGAGTTCTGCATCCTTCCCTGAAGGCTAAGTGATTTGCATGCTATTGAGGTGGGAGAAGTTCAAACAAATAAACACCTCTTCCCTGCCTTAAAATAAGGAGAGCAAAGAATGAAAAAAAAAAATGAAGAACACCAACCACATAAACAAACTTCCAGGTCACATCAAAGCAGGTTATGATTTGGTTTAATATTGGCAAGTGACACTCTGGAATTTAGCTAGAAAACAGGAAGACTCAGGTTCCTCTACACAAATCAGAGTCTGAGCAATTAATTTCTAAGTATTTCTTTGCAAAAGTTAGCTTTTTGAAAACAAGGCTTTGGATCAACACTCTCACTATGTCACTTATTCCAAGTTAATTCTATTCACTGAATGCCTCCTCATCAGTCTCTTCTTTCAAGTATAAGAGACATTGGGGAAAACTCTTTCCCCCATCCCATATCTCCTCAGACAACAATTCTCTTTTTTTTCCTCGCTTTTTGCTGAGGCAATTGAGGTTAAGTGACTTGCCCAGGGTCACACAGCTAGGGAATGTTAAGTGTCTGAGAACAGATTTGAACTCAGGTCCTCCTGACTTCAAGGCTGGTGCTATCTCCACTGTGCCACCTAGCTGCCCCGACAACAGTTCTCTTCCTTGAAGTGAATAAATAGGCTCAAAAGCTCTTCAGATTCTTATTGGGAAGAGAAGAAATCGAATTGTTTCTGACTGATTATCTTGATGCACTTTAAGGTCTAATGAGGAAACACTGAAAGTCTTGGCTGAGTATTAAGCACAGCCACGAATTCTTTTTTTTTTATTTTTTAATTTTTTCTTATTTGTATAACATATGTGTGGGTAATTCCTCAACATTAACCCTTACATAACTTTCTGTTACAAATATTTCCCCCCAACTCCCCACCCTTCCCCTAGATGGCAGGATATCCACTACATGTTAATTATGTTAAAATACTTGACAAATCAAATATATGAATACATATTTCCACACTTATCGTTGTTGTGCAAGAAAAAACATATTTACACGAGAGACATATCATATAAAGGAAACACAATGTAAGCAAACATCAATCAAGAGTATGAGAATGTTATGTTGTGGCCCAAATTTCATATCCCTCTCTCTGGGTGTATATGGCTTTCTTCAGAAAAAAATTGGAAGTGGTTTGAAACATTTCATTGTTGAAGGGAGCCATGTCCATCAGAATTGATCATCATATAGTATTGTTGTTGCCATGTATAACGATCTCCTGGTTCTGCTCATTTCACTCAGCAACAGTTCATGCAAGTCTCTCCAGGCCTCTCTGAAATCATCCTGTTGGTCATTTCTTAGAGAACAATAATATTCCATAATATTCATATACCATAATTTATTCAGCCATTCTCCAACTGAAGGGCATCTATTCAGTTTCCAGTTTCTAGCCACTAAAAAATTGCTACCATAAACATTCTTGCACATGTGGGGCCCTTTCCTTTCTTTATGACCTCTTTGGGATACAAGCCCAACAGAAATGCTGCTGGGTCAAAGGGTATGCACAGTTTGATAACTTTTTGAGCATAGCTCCAAATTGCTCTCCAGAATGGCCGTATCCGTTCATAGATACACCAACAATGCATCAGTGTCCCAGCCCTCCCACAACCCCTCCAACATTCATCATTAACTTTTCCTGTCATTTTAGCCAATCTGACAGGTGTGTAGTGGTACCTCAGGGTTGACTTGATTTGCATTTCTCTGATCAATAGTCATTTGGGGCACCTTTTCATATGACTATAAATAGTTTTAATTTCATCCTCTGAAAATTGTCTGATGATATCCTTTGACCATTTATCGATTGGAGCATGGCTTGAATTTTTATAAATATGAGATAATTCTCTATATGTTTTAAAGATGAGACCTTTATCAGAACCCTTAAATGTAAAGATGATTTCCCAATTTATTGCTTCCCTCCTAATCTTGACTGCATTGGTTTTGTTTGTACAAAAACTTTTTAACCTAATATAGTGAAAATTATCTATCTGGTTTTCAGTTAAGAGTTCCAGTTCTTCTTTGGACATAAATTTATTCCATCTCCATAGGTCTGAGAGGTAAACTATACTACGTTCCTCTAATTTACTTATACTATCACTCTTTGTATCCAGATCATGAACCCATTTAGATCTTATCTTATTATGTGGTGTTAGATGTGGGTCAAGCCCTAATTTCTTCCATACCACTTTCCAATTTTCCCAGCAGTTTTTGTCAAATAGTGAGTACTTATCCCAGAAGCTGGGGTCTTTGGGTTTATCAAAGACTAGATTGCTATAGTTATTGCCTAGCTTGTCTTGTCATTCTATCCACAGCCACAAATTCTGTCCCATCTTCTCCTGAATAGTCTGCATAACCAAATTCCCCTGGTCTGGTTTAGTATGCAAACGTGGAAAGACTTCTTCTTCTTCTTTTTTTTAATTAAAGCTTTTTATTAGGAAAACACATGTATGGGTAAATCTTCAACATTAACCCTTACAAAGCTTTTTGTTACAAAATTTCCCCCCTACTCCCCACCCTTCCTCTAGATGGCAGGAAGGTCCACTACATGTTAATTATGTCAAATTACTTGACAAATAGAATATATGTATGCATTTTCCCACACTTATCTTACTGTGCAGGAAAAATTGTGTCTACAAGAAAGAAATCTGAGAAATTAAACACAATGCAAGCAAACATCAATAGAGAGTATGAAAATGTTATGTTGTGGTCCACATATCATATCCCTCTCTCTGGGTATATATGGCTTTCTTCACTGAACAATTGGAACTGGTTTGAAACATTTCATTGTTGAACAGAGCCAGGTCCATCAGAATTGATCATCATATAGTCTTGTTGTTCCCGTGTATAATGATGTACTGATTCTGCTCATTTCACTTAGCATCAGTTCATGCAAGTCTCTCCAGGCCTCTCTGAAATCATCCTGCTGGTTGTTCCTTACAGAACCATAATATTCTATAACATTCATATACTATAATTTATTCAGTCATTCTCCAATTTATGAGCTTCCGTTCAGTTTCCAGTTTCTAGCCCCAAAAAATTGCTTCCACAAACGTTCTTGCACATGTGGGGCCCTTTCCTTCCTTTATGATTTCTTTGGGATATAAGCCCAATAGAAACACTCCTGGATCAAAGATTCTCCCATTTTTTTTTTGAGGACTTCGCACATTTTCTTGTGATCCACACATACAAAGGCCTTAATGTCTTCAGTGAAACAGATGTAAATTTGTTTTTCTGGAGCTCTCTTACTTTGTCCATAATTTGGCACTTCTGCACTTTGGTCTCTAGTTGTTTCAAAAACAAATTGACTCTTCTGATACATCTCAGTTTCCATAGCGCTGAAGCCTGACTTGCACAATCTTACGTATAAGCTTTTTGGCACGTGAAATGAGTTCCACTGTTTCCCAATTTGAACATTCCTTGTTAGTGCCCTTCTTTAGCATTAGGACAGGAACTGATCTTTTCCAAACCAGTGGTCACTGTCACATTTCCTAAATTTGCTGTATAGTGAGGGCAGCACATTCACTGCACCATCTTTAGGGATTTTAAACAGCCCAGCTGCAATTCTATTACCTCCATTCTCCTTGTTAGCAATGCTTGGCAGCCTAAATTCCCCTTGACTTTATTCTCCAGGATGTCTGGCTGTAGATCAGTAAGCCCGCCTTCGTGGTTATTAGTGATGTTAAGAATATCCTTGCATTTTGTACATTCTTGCCACCTACTCTCAAACTCTTCTGCTTCTGTTAATTCCTATCATTTTTGCATGAAACATTCCCTCTATTTCTCTAATTTTCTTGTTTTTTGTCTGTCCCATTCTATTGTTTTCTTCCATTTCTTTGCATTGCTATTTTTGGAAGACCTTCTGATTATCTCTTCTTGCTGTTCTGTGGAATTCTGAAACACTAGAGAGTATAGGAATAAATGGGCTTTTCCTTAAAATGATCGGTAGCATCTATTTAAAACCATCAGCAAGTTATGGATCATGACCGGTGGGATTCATGTCTCAAGGCACACAGTCCAAGCCAGAGACTTTAGAACCGGCAGCATTGTCAGCCGACTGAAAGCAAAGTATTCAGCGAACCCATCAAGGGACTTCAAAAATTATATAGGGTTCCATAGCTCAGGGAGACAAAGAAATCATGGGAACAGATGAGCACATCTGGTGTCATAGGAAACCATAAATTCAGTTTTGGCAGGTAAGGAGTAGGATGCCAGAACTGGGAGAAGACAGAAAGTCTGGGTCACACAGATAAGGGGGAAGTCGAGGCTGGCCACCTGGAGGTTTCCTAACTCCTTTGGAATGTGAGTCTGTTTTTTTTGTTTGTCTCTGTATGTTTCTCTCTGTCTGTCTATCTCTGTTTCTCTTTCTCTCTTTTCTCTGTTTCTGTCATTTCTCGGTGTTTGTCTCTTTCTGTGTCAATGTCTTTCTCTTAGTCCCTGTCTCTCTTTCTCCGTGTTTCTTCTCTATTTGCTTCTCTTTCTCTCTCTCTGTATCTTTTTCTCTCTGTGTATCTCTCTATCTTTTGTCTCTTTGTCTATATGTATATCTATCTATCTTTTTTCTCTGTGTGTGTATGTCTTTCTCTCTGTGTATTGTCTCTCTATCTGTCTCTTTCTCTCTGTTTTTGTTGGCATCTGTCGCAGTATCTCTCTGCCTCTGTCCCTCTGTGTCTCCTGTTTCAGTCTCTTTGTCTCTATGGATTTGTCTCTGTATGTCTGTCAGTTTCTCTTTCAGGTTCTCTATGTGTCTCCTTCTATCTCTATGTTTCTTTCTCTCTCTGTGTGTCTCTCTCTGTCTCTTAATCTCTATCTCTGTCTCTGTCTCTCTTTCCTCTCTATTTTTCTCTCTTCTCTCTTTGTCTCTGTCTCTCTCCCCTCTCTGTGAGGCAGCAGGATCTCATGGACACAACCTACTCTTGGACTCAGGAAGACTTGGGTTCCAATTCTTCCTCAGACTTTTCCCAGCTTCATTATCTCAGGGAAATCGCTGCATCTCCCTTGGTCTCTGTCCAATGAAGGATTTGGACTCATGGCCTCTAGTGTTTCCTCTAGGGCTAAGTCTGTTTCTAGGAGACCCATTGAGTCACAATGAAGACCCTAAGGGATGACTGGGAGAGAGGGAAATGAGACAAGAGGTGTAGACTGCACATGGGAGCAGTTTGACACCAGACTGAAAGGGAAGAGGAGCAGCTTTGTATAGGATGGAGAGCTGGGACAGAGATGGAGAACACGGTCCATTTTTCAAAACACTGCCATTGGAGGGAGAGGATCTGGATTCAAATCTCCGTTGGACTAAATACACTGACTCCAGCAGTTGCCTCACTTAATGCAATATGAGCTTATTTATAAAATAATACAACATAATGACTCATTGAGTAAGCCCTGGATACCTAGACAGATCTATTTTTGCAGGATTGTTTTAATAAAGGTCCCATATAAGTCAAACTTGTGATATTCCATTGATCATTTTCTTTCCAAGGTAAGAACACTTAGGAAAATGATCAGCTGTTTTCCTTGTATTTATTTCTTCTGAGCTTTGCTCTTGTGGATGGGCAACAGGCCCATCCTGGACTGAAATCCGCTCTGTGCTGTCTCTGCTTCCATGGAAGAAAACCATGTGAGGGTGGAGCCATGGTGGTGGAGATCAGACAGGAGTCTGTGTAACCTCCTCTAACCTTCCCTCAAACCAACAACATATGAAGCCTCTAGACTTATTCTGAAGCAAAAAAATCCACAATATCTGGAGGACAACACGATCCTGGAAGAAGATACTCTGGAAGAACCTCAAAACAGGTCTGTTTTAATTGGGCAGGGGGGTGGTCTGCTGAACCCAGACTGCAGCGCAGGGAGACCGGAACAGGGAGCTGAAGCAGGGAGCTGAAACAGGAGTCGGAACAGGAGTGGGAGCGTTGTGCTTTTCACACACCTGGGAGTCTTCTGGGGGCCTCTTGGGCCAATCTGTCCTGATTGTGGGCAGGTGGTTTGGGGGGGTCTGCCTTTTGTGGGGGGTAGATTGTGAACCACTGAACACCTGATGAGCATGGGACCTAGCTGCCATTACACAACACCCTAGGGTGATCAATCAAGCAGCAGGACTGATCAGCACCAGAAATAATTTAATCAGCAAAACTGCCCAGTACCTGAAATAATTCAATGAGCAGAACTGCCCCAGGATGAACTAAAGCAGAACTGCCCAGCACCTGACATAATTCAATCAGCAGAACTGCCCAGTTCCTGAAATAACTGAATCAGCAGAACTGCCCCAGGGAAAATTAAAGCAGCTGTCCCACCTTTGCCCTAAACAGACCTCACACCTTTAAAAAAATGAATAAAAAACCAAAAAAGCTACCACCATAGACAACTTTTATGGATAGAGGGAAGAGTAGACCTTAAATCCTAAGGCCCCTAAATGTAAAGCAACTCCAGAAAAAGCCCCAAAGAGAGACACAAACTGGACTCCATGTCACAAGGCTTTCTTTGAAGATTACATAAAGGATCTTAAAAGAGAGTTTGAAGAAACATGGGGAAACAAAATGAGATCACTGCAAAATAAAATAGAAAAAATGGAAAAAGAATGCAATGAACCAAAAAATGTAATTGGTCAATTGCAAAAGGAACTAAAAACAGTAACTGAAGAAAATAAGATATTAAAAATTAGAATCGAACAATTGGAAATGAATGACTCATCAAGACTTCAAGAATCAGTGAAACAAAAACAAAAAAAATGAAAAGATAGAGAAAAACATGAAATATCTCCTAGGAAAAACAACTGACCTGGAAAATAGATCTAGGAGAGTCAATCTAAGGATTACAGGGCTTCCTGAAAGCCATGATGAAAAAAAGAACCTAGACACTATCTTCCAGGAAATCATAAAAGAAAACTGCCCTCATATCTTAGACCCAGAAGGCAAAATACTCCTTGAAACAATATACCGATCACCTCCTGAAAGAAACCCAAAAATTAAGTCCCCCAGAAATATCGTGGCTAAATTCCAGAACTATCACACCAAGGAAAAGATATTACGAGAAGCCAGAAAGAAGCAATTTAAATATCGGGGAGCTACAATTAGGATCACACAGGACGTAGCAGCTTCTACTTTGAAGGATCGAAGGGCCTGGAATCAGATATTCCGAAGGGCAAAGGAACTTGGATTACAGCCAAGAATAAGTTACCCAGCTAGAATGAGCATTATGTGCCAGGGAAGAAGATGGTCACTCAATGATATAGGGTAATTTCACCTATTTCTACTGAAAAGACCAGAACTGAACAAAAAATTTGATCTACAACCACAGAACACAAGAGAAACATAAAAAGGTAACAAAGAAAAAAAAACTCTTGAGAACTATATTTATGTTATAGATATTTATTGATTTTATGAATCTATCATTACATTATGATTATGATATGGTTACTGTGATTTTATGATTATTATGATATGATTATTGTGATTTTATGATTATTATGATATGATAAACTGAAAAAGAAATTAGAGGTAGAAAAGGGATAACACTGGAAGAAGAGGAAAAGGAAGTAAAATAAGGGAAATTACATCACATGTAGAGGCAAAGAAAACCTATAATGATTGAGGGGAAAAAAGGGAGGGGAATGAGAATTGGGTTAATCTCCATCTTATCAGATTTGGCTCTGAGGGAATAATAGACGGACTTATAAGGAAACATGAGGGAAAGGGGGAAAAAAGGGGTGGGTGGGGCTCTAAAGGGGAAGGATTGTTTGAGGGAAGTGGTTATCAAAAGCAAAATAGTAGGGAGGAGGGAAAGGGGATAAGAAAGAGAGAAGCATAAGCTAGGGTAAATAAGATGGCAGGAAATACAGAATTAGTTATTTTAACTGTGAATGTGAATGGAATGAACTCTCCCTTAAAGCAGAAGCAGATAGCAGACTGGATTAAAAACCAGAATACAACAATATGTTGTATACAAGAAAAACATCTAAAACATAGAGATACATACAGGGTGAAGGTAAAAGGCTGGAGCATAATGTATTATGCTTCAGGTGAACAAAAAAACAGGGGTAGCAATCCTGATCTCAGACCAAGTAAACGCAAAGATAGACTTAATTAAAAGAGACAAAGAAGGAAATTATATCTTCCTAAAGGGTACCATAGATAATGAAGCAATATCAATACTAAACATATATGCAACAAGTGGTATAGCATGGAAATTCATAAAGGAAAAGGTCAGAGAGATGCAAGAAGAAATAGAGAGCAAAACTATAATAGTGGGGGATCTCAACCTCCCTGTCTCAGAACTTGATAAATCAAACCACAAAATAAATAAGAAAGAAGTTAAGGAGGTAAACAAAATGTTAGAAAAGTTAGGTATGATAGATCTTTGGAGGAAATTAAATGGAGACAGAAAGGAGTTTACTTTTTTCTCAGCAGTCCATGGAACTTATACAAAAATTGACCATGTGTTAGGACACAAAAACCTCAAAATCAAATGCAGGAAGGCAGAAATAATAAATGCATTTTTTTCAGATCATGACGGAATAAAAATCACATGCTATATAAGGCTGGGAGAAAATAGACCAAAAAGCAATTGGAAACTAGATGATTTTATCCTAAAGAATGAATGGGTGAAACAGCAAATTACAGACATAATTACTAATTTCATCCAAGAGAATGACAATAATGAGACAACATACCAAAATTCGTGGGATACAGCCAAAGCGGTAATAAGGGGAAATTTTATATCTCTAGATGCTTATTTGCATAAAATAGATTAAGAGAAAATCAATGAATTGGGCTTGCAACTAAAAAAGCTAGAGAAAGAACAAATTAAAAACCCGCAATCAAATAGCAAACTTGAAATCCTAAAAATAAAAGGAGAGATTTGTAAAATGGAAAGTAAAAAAAAAAACTATTGAATTAATAAATAAAACTAAAAGTTGGTTTTATGAAAAAACCAACAAAATAGATAAACCTCTACTTAATTTAATTAGCAAAAGGAAAGAGGAAAATCAAATTGTTAGTCTCAAAAATGAAAAGGGAGAACTTTCCACCAATGAAGAGGAAATTAGAGCAATAATCAGGAGTTACTTTGCCCAACTGTATGCCAATAAATTTGATAACCTAAGTGAAATGGAGGAATATCTACAAAAATATAGATTGCCCAGATTAACAGAAGAGGAAATAAATTACTTAAATAGTCCCATTTTAGAAAAAGAAATATAACAAGTCATTAATCAACTCCCTAAGAAAAAATCCCCAGGACCAGATGGATTTACATGTGAATTCTACCAAACATTTAAATAAAAATTAACTCTAATATTATATAAACTATTCAGAAAAATAGGAAATGAAGGACTCCTACCAAACTCCTTTTATGATACAGACATGTTACTGACACCTAAACCAGGTAAAACAAAAACAGAGAAAGAAAATTATAGACCAATCTCCTTAATGAATATTGATGCAAAAATCTTAAATAAAATATTAGCAAAGAGATTACAGAAAATCATTCCCAGAATAATACACCATGACCAAGTAGGATTTATACCAGGAAGGCAGGGATGGTTCAATATTAGGAAAACTGTTAACATAATTGACTATATTAATAACCAAATTAACAAAAATCATATGATAATCTCAACAGATGCAGAAAAAGCATTTGATAAAAACCAACATCCATTCCTATTAAAAACATTAGAGAGTATAGGAATTAATGGACTTTTCCTTAAAATAGTCGGTAGCATCTATTTAAAACCATCAGCAAGGATCCTATGTAATGGTGATAAACTGGAACCATTCCCAATCAAATCAGGGGTGAAACAAGGTTGCCCACTATCACCATTACTATTCAATATTGTATTAGAAATGCTAGCCTTGGCAATAAGACAAGAAGAAGAGATTAAAGGAATTAGAGTAGGTCATGAGGAAACCAAATTATCGCTCTTTGCAGATGATATGATGGTCTACTTAGAGAACCATAGAGAATCAACTAAAAAACTATTAGAATTAATCCACAACTTTAGCAAACTTGCAGGATACAAAATAAATCCACATAAATCATCAGCATTTTTATACATCACCAACAAAATGCAACAGCAAGAGATACAAAGAGAAATTCCATTCAAAATATCTATCAATAGTATAAAATATTTGGGAATATATCTGCCAAGGGAAAGTCAGGATCTATATGAGCAAAACTACAAAACCCACTCCACACAAATAAAGTCAGATCTAAACAATTGGAAAAACATCAAGTGCTCTTGGATAGGTCGAGCGAATATAATAAAGATGGCAATACTACCTAAACTAATCTATCTATTTAGTGCTATACCAATCAAACTCCCAAGAGATTATTTAACTGA
>JAJPUD010033893.1:0-11120 GCA_023553655.1 Myrmecobius fasciatus
TATTAATACTTTTTATTTGCAAAACATATGTATGGGTAATTCCTAAAAATTAACCCTTACAAAGCTTTCTATTACAAATTTTTCCCTCCAACTCCCCACCTCTCCCCTAGATAGCAGGATATCCACTACATGATAATTATGTTAGAATACTTAAGAAATTGAATATATGTATATTTATTGCCACACATCATTTTTTTTTTGTTCAGGAGAAATCATATCTATAAAAAAGAATAATCCAATAAAGGAAATACAATGCAAGCAAACATCAATAGAGAAAATGAAAATGTTATGTTGTGGTCCACATTTCACATCCCTCTCTCTGGGTGTATATGGCCTTCTTCACTGAACAATTGGAATTGGTTTGAAGCATTTCATTGTTGAAGAGAGTCATGTCCCTTAGAACTGATCCTCATATAGTACTGTTGTTGCCGTGTACAACAATCTCCTGGTTCTGCTCATCTCACTCAACATCAGTTCATGCAAGTCTCTCCAGGCCTCTCTGAAATCGTCCTGCTGGTCGTTTCTTACACAGCAATAATATTCCATAACATTCATATACCATAATTTATTCAGCCACTCTCCAAATGATGGGCAGCCATTCTGTTTCCAGTTTCTAGCCACTACAAAAAGGGCTGCCACAAACATTCTTGCACATGTGGGGCCATTTCCTTCTTTTATGATTTCTTTGGGATATAAGCCCAATAGAAACACTGCTGGGTCAAAGGGTATGCATAGTTTGATAATTTTTTGAGCATAGCTCCAAATTGCTCTCCAGAATGGTTGGATCCGTTCACAGCTCCACCAACAATGCATCACTGTCCCAGTCTTCCCACATCCCCTCCAACATTCATTGTTATCTTTTCCTTTCATTTTAGCCAATCTGACAGGTGTGTAGTGGTACCTCAGAGTTGTCTTAATTTGCATTAAGAGACCCCAAAATTAAAACACCAAGGAATATAATGGCTAAATTTCAGGACTATAGCACCAAGGAAAAGATTTTCCTAGTACCTAGAAAGAAACAATTCAAATACCAAGCATCTATAATTAGAATCACACATGATCTGTCAGCCTCCACACTGAAGGATCGAAGGGCCTGGAACCAGATACACTGAAAGGCAAGGGAACTTAAATTATAGCCAAGAATAAGCTATCCTGCTATAATGATCATTATCCTCCAGGGAAGAAGATGGTCATTTAATGATATAGGTGAATTTCACCTATTTCTAATGAAAAGACCAGATCTGAACAAAAAATTCGACCTCCAAACACAAATCTCAAGAGAAGCATAAAACGGTAAAAAGGAAAGGACTCCTGAGAACTTTATTTCTACTATACGGATACTTAAAGATTGGGGGTATAATTAGATATTACTTCAATAATATGAAAAAGAAAACTAGAGGGGGAAAGGTTATCATACTGGGGAAATGAGGGAAAAGGTGGTGAAATAAGATTAAGAAAAAAAAAAGAGGTAAAAATAAGGTAAAATGTCATGAAGAGGGAAAGAAAACCTAATATAATTGAGAGAAAGAAGGGAGGGAGATGAGCATTGCATAAATCTTACTCTCATCAGGTTGGGCTCCAAAAGTGTATATCAGACACTTTTGGTTTCACAGAGAAACTTGTTCATCGCTATAGGGAAGTAGGAGGGGAAGGAGGAAAAGAAAGGGATAAACTAATAGAAGGAAAAATAGAAGAATCAGGGGAAAGGCATTTAAAAAGGGGGAGGGAATCTAAATGGTGGTGGATTGTTTGGGGAGGGGGTCATCAAAAGCCAAAAACTGAGGAGGAGGGAAGAGAGAAGGGGGAAAGGAAAGGGAAAACATAACTTGGGTAAATAAGATGGCAGGAAATAAAGAATTAGTTATTCTAACTGTGAATGTAAATGGGATGAACTCTCCCATAAAGCAGAAGCAGATATCAGACTGGAATAAAAACCAGAATCCCACAATATGTTGTCTACAAGAAACACATCTAAAACATAGTGACACATATAGGATGAAGGTAAAAGGCTGGAGCAGGACCTATTATGCTTCACGTGAACAAAAAAAAAGGAGGGGTAGCAATCCTTATCTCAGATCAAGCAAAAGCCAAGATAGATCTAATCAAAAGTGATAAGGAAGAAAACTATATTTTATTAAAGGGTACCATAGATAATGTAGCAATATCAATACTAAATATGTATGCACCAAGTGCAATAGCATCGAAATTCCTAGGGGAGAAATTAAGAGAGATGCAAGAAGAAATAGCCAAACTATACTAGTGGGAGATCTCAACCTTGCTCTATCAGAATTAAATTAATCAAACCACAAAATAAATAAGAAAGAAACTAGGGAGGTAAATCAATTGTTACAAGAATTAGGTATGATAGAGCTGTGGAGAAAATTGAATAGAGACAGCAGGGAGTTTACTTTTTTTTCTCAGCGGTCCATGGAACTTATACAAAAATTGAACATATATTAGGGCATAAAAACCTCAAGATAAAATGTAGAAAGGCAGAAATAGTAAATGCATCTTTTTCAAATCATGATGCAATAAAAATCACATGCAATATAAGGCCAGGAGAAAATAAATCAAAAGTTAATTGGAAATTAAATAATCTAATCCTGAAGAATGAATGGATGAAAGAGCAAATCATAGACACAATCAATAATTTCATCCAGGAGAATGACAATAATGAGACAACATACCAAAATTTGTGGGATACAGCCAAAGCTGTTATAAGGGGCAATTTTATATCTCTAGATGCTTAATTACATAAAATGGAGAAAGAAAAGATCAACAAATTGGGTTTATTATTAAAAAAAAAAAACAAAAAAGAACAAATTAAAAACCCTCAATTAAATACCAAATTGGAAATTCTAAAAATAAAAGGAGAAATTAATAAAATTGAAAATAAGAAAACTATTGAAGTAATAAATAAAACTAAGAGATGGTTCTATTAAAAAACCAACAAAATAGATAAGCCTTTAGTTAATTTGATAAGAAATAGGAAAGAGGAAAAACAAATTGTTAGTCTCAAGAATTATAAGGGAGAACTTTCCTCCAATGAAAAGGAAATTAGAGCAATAATTAGGAGTTACTTCCCCCAACTTTATGCCAGTAAGTTTGATAATCTAAATGAAATGGAGGAATATCTACAAAAATATAGATTGCCCAGGTTAACACAAGAGGAAAAACATTATTTAAATAGCCCCATTTTGGAAAAAGAAATAGAACAAGGTCAACTCCCTAAGAATAAATCTCCAGGGCCAGATGGATTTACATGTGAATTCTGCCAAACATTCAAAGGACAATTAATTCCAATACTACACAAACTATTTGAGAAAATAGGGACAGAAGGTATACTGCCAAATTCCTTCTATGAGACCGATATGGTGCTGATAGCTAAACCAGGTAGGGTGAAAACAGAGAAAGAAAACTATAGACCAATTTCCCTAATAAATATTGATGCAAAAATCTTAAATAAGATATTAGCAATGAGCTTATAGAAAGTCATCCCCAGGATAGTACACTATCATCAAGTAGGATTTATGCCAGGAATGCAGGGCTGGTTCAATATTAGGAAAACTATCAGCATAATCAATTATATTAATAACCAAACCAACAAAAAACATATGATTATCTCAATAGATGCAGAAAAAGCCTTTGATAAAATCCAACACCCTTTCCTATTAAAAACACTAGAGAGTATAGGAATAAATGGGTTTTTCCTTAAAATGATTAGTAGCATCTACTTAAAACCATCACCAAGCATCGTATGTAATGGACACAAACTAAAACCATTCCCAATAAGATCAGGAGTGAAACAAGGTTGCCCACTGTCACCATTACTATTTAATATTGTATTAGAAATGTTAGCTTTGGCAATAAGAGAAGAAAAAGAAATAAAAGGAATTGGAGTAGATAATGAAGAAACCAAATTACCACTCTTTGCAGATGACATGATGGTATACTGAGAGAAACCTAGAGCCTCAATTAAAAAACTACTAGAAACAATTCACAACTTTAGCGAAGTTGCAGGATTCAAAATCAATCCACATAAATCATCAGTATTTTTATATATTACCAACAAAGTTAAGCAGCAAGAGATACAAAAAGAAATTCCATTTAGAAAAACGGATGATAGCATAAAATATTTGGGAATCTATCTGCCAAGAAAAAGTCAGAAACGATATGAACTAAACTACAAAACACTTTCCACACAAATAAAATCAGACCTAGTCAATTGGAAAAAAACATTAAGTGCTCATGGGTAGGCCGAGCTAATATAATAAAAATGACAATACTACCCAAACTAATCTACTTATTTAGTGCCATACCAATCAAACTCCCAAGAAATTATTTTACAGATCTAGGAAAAAATAGTAGCAAAGTTCATTTCTAAGAACAAAAATTCAAGAATTTCAAGGGAATTAATGAAAAAAAAGGCAGATGAAGGTGGCATTGCTGTCCCAGATCCAAAACTATATTACAAAGCAGCGGTCATCAAAAACTATTTGGTACTGGCTGAGAAATGGAGCAGTTGATCACTGGCATAGGATAGGATATCAGGACAATATAGGCAATAACTGTAGCAATTTATTGTTTGATAAACCCAAAGACCCCAGCTTTTGGGATAACTATTCACCATTTGGCATAAACTGCTGGGAAAATTTGAAACTAGTGTGGACGAATTTAGGGCTTGACCCACACATAACACCACATACCAAAATATGATCTAAAGGCACTCATGACCTAGATATAAAGAGTGATATTATAAGCAAATTATAGGAACGTAGTATAGTTTACCTCTCAGACCTGTGGAGATGGAATAAATGTGTGTCCAAAGAAGATCTGGAACTCTTAATGGAATACCAGATAGATAATTTTGATTATATTAAGTTAAAAAGTTCCTGTACAAGTAAAACTAATGCAGAAAAGATTAGGAGGGAAGCATCAAATTGGGAAATCATCTTTACATTTAATGGTTCTGATAAAGGCCTCATTTCTAAAATATATACAGAATTGTCTCATATTTATAAGAATTCAAGCCACTCTTCAATAGATAAATGTCCAAGGGATATGAAGAGATAATTTTCAGAGGATTAAATTTAAACCATTTCTAGTCATATGAAAAGTTGCTCCAAATCACTATTGATCAGAGAAATGCAAATTAAGACAACTCTGAGGTACCACTACACACCTGTCAGATTGGCTAAAATGACAGGAAAAGATACTGATGAATGCTGGGAAAGCTGGGACTCTAATACATTGTTGGTGGAACTGTGAATGGATCCAACCATTCTGGAGAGCAATTTGGAGCTATGCTCAAAAAGTTGTCAAACTGTGCATACCCTCTGACCCAGCAGTGTTTCTACTGGGCTTATATCCCAAAGAGATTTTTGAGGAGGGAAAGGGACCCACACATGCAAGAATGTTTCTGGCAGCCCTTTTTGTAGTGGCTAGAAACTGGAAGCTGAATGGATGCTCATCAATTGGAGAATGGCTGAATAAATTATGGTATATGAATGTTATGGAATATTACTGCTCTGTAAGAAGCGACCAGCAGGATGATTTCAGAGAGGCTTGGAGGGACTTGCATGAACTGATGCTGAGTGAAACGAGCAGAACCAGGGGATCATTATACATAGCAACAACAATATGATGATCAACTCTGATGGACATGGCTCTCTGAAACAAAGAATTGTCTCAAACCAGTTCCAATTGTTCATTGAAGAAAGCCATATACACCTAGAGAGAGGTATATGAAATGTGGACCACAACATAACATTTTCATGCTCTCTAATGATGGTTGCTTGCCTTGTGTTTCCTTTCTTTGTTTTTTTTTTCTTGTACATAGGATTTTTCTTGCAAAACAACTTGTCAATTATCTTCTCATTATTAAAATGTAGTGGACTTCCTGCCATCTAGGGGAGGGGAAGGGACTGGGGGTAAAATCTGTAATGGAAATCTTTGTAAAGATCAATACTGAGGAACTACCCATACATATGTTATACAAATAAAAAGCTTTAATTAAAAAAAAAACTAAAAAAAAATTCAAAGTACTTACATATGAGAACTTGGATAAGTGCTTTACAAATAATATATCTTATTTGATTTTCATAAAAAATTATGGAAGGTCAGTATTATAATTATACCAATTTCACCATTAGTTAAACTGAGGTAGACAGACTGATTTGCCCAGGGTCACTCAGCTAGCTAATGTCTCAGGCTAGATATTATTTCTTTTTTTTCCTGATCCCACAGCCAGCACTCTACAAACCATGACACCTAGCTCTCTCATCTTTTAGACATGCTTAATCCAACTCCTTCCCCTTGCAAAGGAGGAAAATGAAGGTGAATTTATCAAGTAATCTGGCCCAGACTACACAAATTGAAAGTAACTGAATTGAATGAAAATTAAGTCTTTACCTAAAATACAAATTGCATTTCACCACATTGTTTCACTGCCTTCAAATTAAGTGATTCTTTCTCTATACCAAATAGCTTCTAAGAAAGGAACATTTCAGCTAGAATTAGAAGCATCTTTTTCTTCTTTTTTATGAGAAAAGATGATTTGGTTATAAAAAAATGAAGATTTATTCAGAATTTTTGGAGTAAAGTTGTGGTTGTATTATAGCTAAATAATGCTGTGAAGTGAGAGAATGGTCAGAGAGCCATTTCTTTCTTCATACTTAAATGTATGAAATGCAAAGATGTTTTATCTGAGTTCAAAGAGAAGCTATTCCCATTATTTTCTTTTGTTTCTGCTGTGTTTATCATCTATTTGTCTATTATTTCTATTTCCATCTATAAATATTTGTTTATTATATTATTATTGAAAAGTTCACTTTTTATTTACTTATTTTTCTTTATGCTTTCTTTTTTTTAACATTTTTTTTTATTTTATTTGCATAACATATGTGTGGGTAATTCTTGAACAATAACCCTTACATATATTTCTGTTACAAATTTTTTCCCCCCAGCTCCCCAACCCTCCCCTAGATGGCAGGATATCCACTACATGTTAATTATGTTAATATATTGGCAAATCGAATATATGTATACATATTTCCAAACATCATTGTTTTGCAAGAAAAATCTTATCTACACAAAAAAATATATCAGATAAAGTAAACACAATGTAAGCAAACATCAATCAAGGAGTATGAGAATGTTATGTTGTGGTCCACATTTCACATCCCTCTCTCTGTGTATATATGGCTTTCTTCAGTGAACAATTGGAGGTGGTTTGAAACATTTCATTGTTGAAGAGAGCCATGTCCATCAGAATTGATCGTCATATAGTACTATTGTTGCCATGTATAATGATCTCCTGGTTCTGCTCATTTCACTCAGCATCAGTTCATGTAAGTCTCTCCAAGTCTCTCTGAAATCATCTTGATGGTCATTTCTTACAGAACAATAATATTCCATAATATTCATATACCATAATTTATTCAGCCATTCTCCAATTGAAGGGCAGCTATTCAATTTACAGTTTCTAGCCACTACAAAAAGGGCTGCCACAAACATTCTTGCACATGTGGGGCACTTTCCTTCCTTTATGATTTCTTTGGGATTTAGGCCCAATAGAAATGCTGCTGGGTCAAAGGGTATGCACAGTTTGATAACTTTTTGAGCAGAGCTCCAAATTGTTCTCCAGAATGGTTGTATCCATTCACAGCTCCACCAACAATGCATCAGTGTCCCAGCCCTCCCACATCTCCTCCAACATTCATCATTAACTTTTCCTGTCATTTTAGCCAATCTGACAGGTGTGAAGTGGTACCTCAGGGTTGTCTTGATTTGCATTTCTCTGATCAAGAGTGATTTGGAGCACCTTTTCATATGACTATAAATAGTTTTAATTTCATCCTTTGAAAATTGCCTGTTCATATCCTTTGACCATTTTTTGATTGGAGAATGGCTTGAATTTTTGTAAATATGAGACAATTCTCTATATATTTTAGAGATGAGACCTTTATCAGAACCCTTAGATGTAAAGATGATTTCCCAATTTATTGCTTCCCTCCTAATTTTGACTGCATTGGTTTTGTTTCTACAAAAACTTTTTAACTTAATATAGTCAAAGTTATCTATCTGGTTTTCAATTAAGAGTTCCAGTTCTTCTTTGGACATAAATTTATTCCATCTCCATAGTTCTGAGAGGTAAACTATATTACATTCCTCTAATTTACTTATAGTATCACTCTTTATATCCAGATCATGAACCCATTTAGATCTTATCTTGGTATGTGGTGTTAGATGTGGGTCAAGTCCTAATTTCTTCCACACTAGTTTCCAGTTTTCCAAGCAGTTTTTGTCAAATAGTGAATACTTACCCCAAAAGCTGGGGTGTTTGGGTTTATCAAAGACTAAATTGCTATAGTTATTGCCTAGTTTGTCTTGGGATTCTATCCTATTCCACTGATCAACTACTCTATTTCTTAGCCAGTCTACCTGTCTATTACCTGTCTATTTCTCCTTGCATCTCTGTTAGTTTCTTCTCTAGGAATTTGGGTGCTATACCACTTGGTGCATATATGTTAAGTATTGATACTGCTTCATTGTCTATGGAACCCTTTAGTAAAATGTAGTTTCCTTCCTTATCTCTTTTAATTAGATCTATTTTTGTTTTTACTTGATCTGAGATAAGGATTGCTACCCCTGACTTTCTTTGTTCACCTGAAGCATAGAAGATTCTGCTCCAGCCCTTTCCCTTCACTCTGAATGTATCTCTATGCTTTAGATGTGTTTCTTGTAAACAACATATTGTAGGATTTTGGCTTTTAATCCAGTCCGCTATCCGCTTCCGTTTCATGGGAGTGTTCATCCCATTCACATTCAGAGTTAAAATAACTATATCTGTATTCCCTGCCATCTTATTTACCCAGAGTTATGATTTTCTCTTCCCTTTCCCCTCTCTCCCTTCCCCCCTCCCCAGTACTTTGCTCTTGATGACCACCTCCCACCAATAATCCTCTTCCCTTTAGAGTCCTTCCCTCCCCTTTATACCTGTCCCCTAATCCTTCTATTTGTTTATCCCTTTCCTTTTCTCCCCTCCCTCCTACCTTCCCACAAGGAGGGTCAGGCCTTTCTTTGAAGCCAAATGTGTCTGATATACTCTCTTAGAGTCCAATCTAATGAGAGCAAGGTTTACACAATACTCATTGCCCTACCTTCTTTCCCTCAATTATATTAGATCTTCTATGTCACTTTATGAGATTTTGCCTTATTTTACCTCCTTTATTTTTACTTTATTTTGCCTCCTTTCCCCCCCTCCCCCCTTTTTCTTTTTCAGTATGGTATCCCTTCCACCTATAATTTCTTTTCCATTATTATCAAAGAAAAATCAAATTATACTGCAATTCTTTAAGGATACCAATAGTAGAAATATAGTTCTCAAGAGTTTTCCTTTTTACCTTTTTATGCTTCTCTTGAGCTCTCTATTTGGAGGTCAAATTTTTTGTTCAGATCTGGTCTTTTCATTAGAAATAGATGAAATTCTCCTGTATCATTGAATGACCATCTTCTTCCCTGGAAGATGATGCTCATTCTAGCTGGATAACTTATTCTTGGCTGTAATCCAATTTCTTTTGCCTTTCAAAATATATGATTCCAGGCCCTTTGATCCTTTAAAGTGGAAGCTGACAGATCCTGTGTAATTCTAATGACAATTCCTGGGTATTTGACTTGTTTCTTTCTAGCTGCTTGAAATATCTTTTCCTTGGTGCGATAGTCCTGAAATTTGGCCACGATATTCCTTGGGGTTTTAATTTGGGGGTTTCTTTCTGGAGGTGATAGGTGAATTCTTTCAATGCCAATTTTGCATTCTGATTGTAAAACATCAGGGCAATTCTCTTTCATGATTTCCTGGAAGATAGCATCCAGGTTCTTTTTTTCATCGTGGCTTTCAGGGAGTCCGATAATCCTTAAATTGTCTCTCTTGGATCTGTTTTCCAAGTCAGTTGTTTTTCCTAGGAAACATTTCATATTTTCTTTTATTTTTTCATTTTTTTGTTTTTGTTTGACTGATTCTTGAAGTCTTATTGAGTCATTTACTTCTATTTGTTCAATTTTAATCTTTAAAGTATTATTTCTTTCAGTTATATTTTTTAGCTCCTTTTGTAGCTGGCCAGTTGAATTTCCTGATTCAATGCATTCTTTTTCCATTTTTCCATTTTTATTTTTCAGTGAATTGCTGTCTTTTTCCAATTCACCAATTTTGTTTTTCAGTTCACCATTTTTATTTCCCAGTGAATTGGTGATTTTTTTTCCAATTCACCAATTTTGTTTTTCAGTGAACTGTTTTCTTTTTCCAATTCACCAGTCCTATTTTCCAGTTTTTGATATTTCTGTTGCCTTGATCTCAATTTATTTTTCCATTCTTCTTCTAGCTCTCGTTTGAGATTCTTAATGCAATCTTCCAGATAAGCCTTCTGAAAGGGAGACCTACTTAAGTTTGCCTTTGTGGCTTCATCTGGGATTGTTTTCATAATGTCAGGATCTGGGGACTGTTCTATTTTTTCTCTGTAAAAGCTTTCTATGGTGAGAGCTCTCTTCTTCTTGCTCATGATTTAAAGTTGGGATATCGGTCCCCAGCAGAAAAAACTGCAACAATTTGTATTTGCCCTGGGGCAGTTTGCCGAGTTGACTTCCGTTCTGAGGCTGGTCGGGCTAGATTCGCAGTAGGACTACGTTTTCAGCTGCTCTCGATCCACCCTTTACCAAAGGCAGATCTGCCAAAGCACCTGCCGGCAAGCAGAGCAAAGTGGCCCAGGCATCCCTCAGGGGATTCCTGGGTGCCTCAAATCTGCCCCTGTATTGCAGCCCTGACTTCCACCCCAGCTGGAGTCTGATTGTGACCAGAGGCCGATTTCCCCTGAGGCTAACCTTCTCCAGAGTTCTTTCAAGGTAGATTTTTGATAGAAGTGCGTTGTAGTCCAAATGTTTGGCAGAGCCCTCACTCCAAAACCAGTTCGAAGGCTCACTTTGTCTGGGTCTGAGGGAAGGTCTCAGGAGTTCACAGAGAAAGCTGTCTGCAGTTTGCTATCTTGGCTCCACCCCCCCCTTTATGCTTTCTTTATTCAACTTGCCTTCTCTTTGTACCTGTTTTTTCAAATGACTGACAGTAATAC
>JAJPUD010033894.1:0-11120 GCA_023553655.1 Myrmecobius fasciatus
AAAAAGAATCAATATTAGTAAAATAAAACAACCATTAAATTATCTCAAACAATAATTCCTATAGTATGTCCATATAATATGAAATAATATGAAATAGAAATTTAAAATATCCTACTTCAGACAGCAAGTTTCAATAATCACCAGGCTTAGATACTGTTATTACTATTATTTCTCATGTTGATGCAGTAACACTTAATGAAAACATTTAACAGGTCTTTAAAAAAGAATCATTATTACTAAAATAAAATAACTATTAAATATCAAAAACAATATTATTACATATATACATAATATAATATATATTATAATATAATATATATTATATACACAACATATGATAATATCAAATAATATCAAATTAGAATCCCAAAAGATACTACCTCTGACAATAAACTTCAATAATCACCAGACTTAAATGCTTTTATGATTATTATTTCTCTTGTTGATTCAATAACAATTAATCAAAGAGTTTAACAGATCTTCAAAAAAGAATCATTATGATTAAAATAAGACAACCAATAAATTATCACAAACAATATTCATTAGAGAATGTCTATGGAATGAATAGGCCAAGGTACACTTATTATTAATATTATTTCTCCCTTCTTGATGCAATAACCATTTATAAACATATTTAACAGGTTTCTAAAAAGGAACCAATATCATCAAAATGAAACAAATAAATTATCACAAACTATAATTAATATATGTATATGTCATATGGATTATGAAACAAATCCTAAATGATCCTTCTTCAGACACCTAGATTCACTAATCACCAGGCCTAGATGGAGTTATTATTACTTCTCTCTTGTTAATGCAATAGCCATTTATAAAAGAGTTTAACAGGTTTCTAAAAAGGAATCAAAAATGAAAGGGATGACCATCTTTCTGTGTGGCTGAGGTGGAGGTGACAACGTCCTGGGAAGTAGTAAGCTGAGGAGGTGTGAGGTTAGTGTGTCTGAAAGAGCATAGCAATGGAAGCTGAAGTGAGGGAAGGAGTTGGAGAGAAAGATTGTGAACCAGGTCCTAAACTCACTGAGGAAATAAAGGGAGTGTCCACAGTAATTATCAGAATGGATCAAGTGAACCTTAATGGTTACTTCACTGAAGGGAAGGGAAGGGACAGGGAGGAACCTGAAAGTGGGCAAGAGGAGCAAGGAGGATTCCAGCTCCTCTTCCTCAACCAAGGACTTGAGAGAGAGGAGTGAGAAGTGCAGCTAAGGATGGAAAGAGTGACCAGCATGTGTCATCAAGAAGTAGCCAGGTCTCAGTGAGAACCAGAAGATGGATGGGAAAGGAAAAGATTGAAGATGAAACCAGATTTGTTGCTTATGGAGCAAACATCCCAAAGAGCCATTTATCAAACATAGAAGGGACTGAGTTAAATTTATTTTTTAAAAAGAAAAAACGTCATGTTCCAATTGATAAATGATCAAAAGCTATGATCTGTGCCCACAGGGCTATAAATTCCCACATAACCTTTGACCTAACACCACCACCACTAGGCACAAATACCACACACACAAAAATGTGGGTATTTGTGATGGAATATTATTGTTCTTTGGGAAACGATGAGCAGGATGCTGGGGGGAAGGGGGGAACCTGGGAAGTCCTCCATGAACTCAAACACAGTGAATTGTACTACATGCAAAATAATACCAATGTTCTGCAATAACCAGCTGCAAATAACTGCTATTCTCAGCAAAATAGGGATCCATGACCACTCTGAAGGAGTCATGAAAAATCCTGTCCATACTCAGAGAAGGAACTGATTGTCTGAATGTCTGAATACAGATCTCTTTCCCTTTCTCCCTCTGTCATTTTCTTTCCCTCCCTCCCTCCCTCCCGCTGTCTGTCTCTCCCCTCCCTTTCTCTCTCTTTTTAAACTTAAACCTGTTTTTTGTCCAGTCCCTTAATATCACGGGTCTGAATCTAACCTCAGCTGTTCCCCCCCACCCCAAACCCACTCTAAAGTCACCCACCCTTGTGCCGTGCTCTCTGGGATGCTTTGTCCATTTATATATACTTAGTACAAGGCTCTGCACATAATAAGTGCTTAATAATTGCTTCTTCCCTGTCTGTTCGTTCTACCTAGGGAGACACAAATTATGTACATAGAAGGCATATGCTATATGTATGGAAGGTAATTTTGAGGGAAGGGAGCAGCAGTGGGATACCAGGAAGGGCTGTTGGCAAACCTGGGATGCCAGCTGAATCTGAAGGAAACTAGACGACTGGGCATATTGGGGGGGGGAAGTGCTTTGAGCACACAGGCCAACTGGTGCAAATGCACGGCTTCAGGAGCTGCAGTAGGTGAGGAACAACAAGTGCGTCATTGTGGCTGGATCCTAGTGGGTGGAGGGGCCAAGCAGGAAAGAGCTTTCCATGCTAAACCCCAGAGTTAATATTTGTTGCTGGAGATGCCAAAGAAACACTTGTGTATTATGCAGAGTGGGCAGTCCCAGGTGCCCTTTTTATTCATTTGTCATTATTCCACTCTTTTGTCAGCTTAGAGGGTGAGAAATGGCCACATGTGACAGATCTCTTCTCCCCAGGTCTTCAGCATGAGACATTTCAGTGCCCAAATGTATAAAGTTATAGAACAAGGAATAATCTCCAAGAATGAGCAAGAGTCCAGAGAAGAAGTAACAGATTGCTTCACTCACCAAAACAGTCACTTGTCACACACCCTCAGAAAAGCATTTTCTCAGAACCATGCAGTTGGTCTTGCCCATCACTCACTGCAGCCTGTTCCTTTCCAGTTAGTCCAGTGTTTACTCAGATCCCTTTGAATCATGGGGAAAGGGTCTTTTTTCACTCTTATATGGTTCAATCAAGAGTTCCTTGCCCTTGCCTGCTCATGATCCTAATTACTGACTTCATGTGAGGAATCCTCACGGGGAGGAGCAGAGAGGAGGACATTGTTTCAAAACAGACGGGGAAGATTTCTCTTTCAGATTAGCCCAAAGGCTTTGGCTAATCTCATTTTAAACTGCTTTCCTGCAATTTCTAAAAAAGGGGAGCAGGGGTGGAAGGTTTTGTCTGTTGCTAGAGGGACAAAGAGGAACCAGTGGAATTAATTAAGCAAGGAGGTGACAGGGATAGACCGGCACTTTTAGCTAGAGGGCATCTTTGATCTGGAGGATCTGAACCACTTGTCCAGGAAATGGGGCAGCCAGTAACTGCTGGGGACAAAGACAACAGAGAACAGGGAGACCTGTTTGACTGAAATCAGAAGGGACAAATCCCTGGACTCTATGGTTTAACCTTCTACCTCTTTAGACCCAGATTCACCCAAACTCTCCAATGAACTTTGTGCTGGGGACAAGGGGAAGTGAAAGGAGGCTTTCAGTTCCCACTTTTATATGTGCATAAATGGGAAGGGAATTGACTGAATAAGAGGTGAATGGATAGGAGAAAGGCTGGGGAGGAAGGGAAAGAAAAGTGTGGGGAGTAGAGGAACTGGGGGACAAGAAAGATGGAGAGAAGGCCAATGGTTTCCTATTGCCTCATGGGAGGACTTTGAGTCTTCCGGGTTAAGGGTCTCTGTTTTGCATCCCCGTCCTTGTTCTTGTCAGAATGCTGCACCAGCAGGTCTGTCAGCAGCCAGGATTCACAAGACTTTGGCTCCTGAGCTCATATCTGGGTACAGGGTCACTCTGAGCAATCTCCTTTGTCAAAATGTAGCTGCCATTCCAGCCCCTGTTGCAACAATTCTCTATGCTGCTATACACTACATATCCTTCCTCTTCCTCCTCCCTCCCTTCTCTGTGCCTTCAGACATTCATAAACTTTGATCACTTCTCTATTTGGAAATGGTTATTAATGAGGTTATACATGTGCATTCATGCACAACATATTTCCATATTAGTCATGTTGTGAAAGGAAACACAGACCACAATCTCCTCCCCCCCCAATAAAATAAAAAAGGTAAACTGATCTGCATTGAGACTCCATCAATTCTTTGTCTGATCATGGATAGCATTTTCCATCTGAAGTCTATTGGAATTATCTTGGATCACCACATTGCTGAGAACAGCTAAGTCTACTGCAGTTGATCATCACATAATAATCTTGCTGTTGATGAGGATAAAGATCTCCTGGTTCTATTCACTTCACTTAGCATCAGTTCCTGTAAGTCTCTCCAGGCCTCTCTGAAAACATCCTGCTGGAAATATTATTCCATGACATTCATATACCATAATTTATTCAGCCATTCTCCAGTTGATGGGCATCCACTCCCTTTTCAGTTCCTTGCCACTACAAAAGGGCTGCCACAAACATTGTTACACATGTGGGTCCTTTTCCCTCCTTTATGATCTCTTTGGGGCACAGGCCCAGTAGAAACATTGCTGGGTCAAAGCATATGAACACCTTGATAGCCCTTTTTGCATAGTGACAAATTGCTCTCCAGAATGGTTGGGTCAATTCACAACTCCAACAACATGTTAGTGTCCCAGTTTTCCCACACCCCCTTCCATTTTTATCATTTCCCTTTTCTGTTATATTAGCCAAACCAATATGTGTGATGTGGCTATCTCAGAGCTGTTTGAATTTGCAGTTCTCCAGTCAATAGTGATTTAGACTGTTTTATCCATATGATCATACATAGCGAGCCAGGTGACACAACTGATAGAGTTTCAGGCCCTGAGTCATGAAGACCTGACTTCAAATCTCACATTGGGCACTTAGTAGTTGTATGACCCTAGCCAAGCTACTTAACAGTTTGCCTCAGTTCCTCATCTGTAAAAAGATATTGGCAAACCAGGCTAATATCTTTGCCACAAAAACCCTACAAGAGGATATAAATAGTTGTGTCCAACTGAACAACAAAGAATTCCTTTGTTGTTGCTAGCATTTGCAGAACTACATTGAATCCTAGTGGGAGAAGTGGGCATCCTTGCTTCACCTTGAATTAGAAAGGATATATACATATACCAGGAATGTAAGGAGGGTCCAATAGTAGGAAAACTATTAGCATAATTGACTATATCAGTAACCAAATGAACAAAAACCATATAATTATCTCAATAGATGCAGAAAAAGCATTTGATAAAACCTAACATACTTTTTATTAAAAACACTAGAGAACATAGGAATAAATGGACTTTTCCTTAAAATACTCAGTAGCATCCATTTAAAAGCAGCAGCTAGCATCATATGTAATGGCAATAACCTGGAACCATTCCCAATAAGATCAGGAGTAAAACAAGGTTGCCCACTATCACCATTTCTAGAAATGCTACCTTTGGCAATAAGAGAAGAAAAAGAGATTAAAGGAATTAGAGTAGGTCATGAAAAAACCAAATTATCACTCTTTGCAAATGACATGATGGTATTCCTAGAGAACCCTAGAGAATCAACTAAAGAATTATTAGAAATAATTCACAACTTTAGCAAAGTTGCAGGATAAAAAATAAATTCACATAAATCATCAGCATTTTTGTACATCACTAACAAAATCCAACAGCAAGAGATACAAAGGGAAATTCCATTAAAAATATCTGCCGACAGTATAAAATATTTGGGAATATGTCTGCTAAGGGAAAGTCAGGACCTATACGAACAAAATTACAAAACATTTTCCACACAAATAAACTCAGATCTAAACAACTGGAAAAATATCAAGTGCTCTTGGATGGGTTCAGTGAATATAATAAAGATGACAATACTACCTAAATTCATCTACTTATTTACTGCTGTACCAATCAGACTCCCAAGAAATCATTTCACTGACATTGAATAATTAACAACGAAATTCATCTAGATGACAAAAGATCAAGAATTTCAAGGAAATTAATGGGAGGAAAAGTAAGTGAAGGTGCCCTAGCTATACCACATGTCAAATTATATTAGAAAGCAGTGGTCATCAAAACCATTTGGTACTGGCTAAGAAACAGAGTAGTTGATCAGGGGAATAGGTTAGGTTCACAAAACAAAATAATCAATGACTATAGTAATCTAGTGTTTCACAAACCTAAAGATGCCAACTTTTGTGAAAAGAACTCACTATTTCACAAACACTGCTGGGAAAATTAGAAACTACTATGGAAGAACCAAGGCATTGACCCACATTTAAAACCATATACCAAGATAAGGTTGAAATGGATTCATGATCTAGATGTAAAGAATGATATTATAAACAAATTAGAACAATGTAGGATGGTTTACCTCTCAGTCCTGTGGAGGAGGAAGGAATTTGTGACCAAAGAAGAACTAGAGATCAGCATTAATCACAAAATAGATCATTTTGACTATATCAAGTTAAAAAGTTTTTGTACAAAAAAAAAATGAATGCAGACAAGATTACAAGGAAAGCAACAAACTGGGAAAACATTTTTACATTCAAAGGTTCTGATAAAGGCCTCATTTCTAAAATACATAGAGAATTAATTCAATTTTTTAAGAATTCAAGTCTTCCTCCAATCAATAAATGGTGAAAGGATATGAGCAGACTATTTTCAGATGAAGAAAGTCAGAGTATTTGTAGTCTTATGAAAAGGTGCTCCAAATCACTATTGATCAGAAAACTGCAAATTAAGACAACCCTGAGGTACCACTATACACCTGTCAGATTGGCTAAGACAACAGGAAAAGATAATGATGAATGTTGGAGGGGATGTGGGAAAACTGGAATACTGACACGTTGTTGGTGGAACTGTGAATAGATCCAACCATTCTGGAGAGCAATTTGAAACTATGCTCAAAAAGTTATCAAAATGTGCATGCCCTTTGACCCAGCAATGTTTCCATTGGGCTTATATCCCCAAGAGATCTTAAAGGAAGGAAACGGCCCCACATGTGCAAGAATGTTTGTGGCAGCCCTTTTTGTAGTGGCTAGAAACTGGAAACTGAATGGATGCCCGTTGATTGAAGAATGGCTGAATAAATTATGCTATATGAATGTTATGGAATATTATTGTTCTGTAAAAAACGACCAGCAGGATGATTGCAGAGAGGCCTGGAGAGATTTTCATGAACTGATGCTGAGTGAAATGAGCAGAACCAGGAGATCATTATACACGGCAAAAACAATATTATATGATGATCACTTCTGAAGGACGTGGCTCTCTTCAACAATGAGGTGATTCAAATTAGTTCCTATTGTTCAGCGATGAAGATATTCATCGAGAGAGAGGCCTGTAGGAACTGAGTGTGGACCACAACACAGCATTTTAATGCTTTCTGTGAATATTTCCTTGCATTTTGTTTTCCTTCTTAGGTTGGTGTCTTTTTTTCTCTCTCCAGATCTGATGTTTCTTGTGCAATAAGATAACTGTATAGATATGTATACATATATTGGATCTGTCATATAATTTAACATATTTAGCATGTATTAGGTTACATGTCATCTAGAGGTGGGGGTGGGGGAAAAGAGGGGAAAAGCTTGGAACAAAAAAAAGTTTTGCAAAGGTCAATGTAGAAAAATCACTCATATGTTCTCTATTTAGCTTTTAATTAAAAAAAGGGAAAAAAAACCCAAACTTGTGTTTCTCCAGAAATCTGTTCTGTTCCTTATCTTCCCCTTCTGTTTACCTTTATATTACACTTACCCAAAACTGATGACTCCATGTAAGAGACTTGTGGATGCTCAGAACATCTTTTGTTTATGAATTTGAATGCTAAGACATTTGGAGTGTATATCTAAATGTATACAAGAGACCTTGTGAAGGAAGAAGTAATAGGTGTTAATGGTTTGGAGTGGCAGAGTAAGGGACAAAGAAAAATCAAGGTTGTGAACCTTAATGAATTTGTTTTGGGGTATGTTGGGTGTAAGTTGTCTATGAGATATCCATCTCAAGATTCGAAACAGTCAGTGGAGATGCTGGACTGGAGGTGAGAAGACAGGTTAGAGAGGGCCAAAGAGATCTAAGTCATCTGCCAAAAGGTGACAATTGAATCCACAGAAGTTGAAAAGATCACCCAGTGAAGGAGTATAGATGGAAAAGATATTTTAAAGCCTGAGTTTGCAAAATGAATGGACTGGATTAGATAGTTTCTGAGTTCCTTCCAGCTCCAGATCCATGCTCTCCTGACCAGCCTTGGTAAGTGCATCCAGAAAAGGTTTGCCCACCAAGGATGAATGTCTCTGGCTTTGTTAACTTATTAGAGGCAGCTGGATGTTATAGTGGATTGACTGCTAGAGCTGAGTCTAGGAGGATCTTCCTAAGTTCAAATTTAGCCTCAGACCATTCTGAACTGGGATCAAGCCATGTGACCTTCTGCTTAACCTTTGTCTGCTCAGGCTGCTTATGCAGAACATGAGAACAATACTAATTCCTATATCCTAATGATGTGATGATTACATGGATAATAGTTGTCAAAGTGCTCAACATAGTCTCTGACACCTAGTGTTGTAAAAATGTTGGCTGTTATTGTTTAGACAGGGGACACAGGAGGGTGTCATATTGGGTCAGGAAGCACTGCTATCTGGTGGCTATAGAGCATCTCTTCCTTTGACCCGGTGGGGCCAAACTAGAGCAATAATTGCTTTCCAATCCAATCCAGTCCCTAAGTATTGATCAAACACTTCCTATGTTCTTGGAGGTTTCCTAAGTGCCGGGGATAGAGGTACAATAAACCAAGTCATCTCTGCTCACAAGATTCACTAAGCCTTTCTGCGATTCTTTATTCTGACTTTCAACAATGTATTGGTCTGAAGGAGGAGCAAGCATGGAAAGGTGGCCAAGGGCAGCCCATTCTTACAGGTGAAGCCCCTGGCCCCCTATTCTGAAAGATTCCCAAGTATTCTCAGCACTGACACATTCATTCGTTTAGACTGTGGGGAGCTCGGGAAGTTGCTGAACTCATTTCCTGAGAAATGAAGTCCTATGACATAAGCGGGATCCGGATAAAGCAAATGGGGAAGCTCCTGCCTAAAGTTAACCTTACACATAGACTGAATCAGTCTTTCCATGAAGGACGTTGTGAGGGATAGAGAGTGAATTTATTTGTTGCTTTAATTTCATTCACTGCGATACCAATCATACTACCAAAGAATTAATTTATAGAAGTAGTAAAACCACAAAATTCAAGGAAAACAAAAGTGAATCAATGATAAAAAAAGGTTAAAGAAGATGGCCTGCATATACTTTTACATACATGTGCGTGTGTGCATGAGTGTGTGTGTCTGGGTGAAGCATCAAAAAGCATTATATAGGCTATAAAATTGTGCATGTCCTTTGACCTAGCAATATCTCTCAGGTTTGTATCCCAAAAAGATCAAAGAAAAGGGGGAAAGGATCTATCTGTACAAAAACATCTATAGGAGCAGTTTTGGTAGGGACAAAACATTGCAAATTGAGGGGATTCCCATCAATTGGAGAATAGCCAAAAGAGTTGTGGTATATGGTTCTGAATATTATTGTACTATAAGAAATGACCATCAGGTTCCAGAAAAACCTGGGAAGATTTGGATGAACTGACCGAAAGGAAAGTGAACAGAACCAGGAGAATATTGTATACAGCAACAGCAATTTTGTAAAAATGGAAGCCCCCAAAGCTACTGCTATTCAAGGTTAATTAAGAAAGACATATTTTCCAAATGAGAGACATATACTCTGCCTTGGTCAGTTTAGTGCATTATATCTTAGAGAAGAGAAAGACAAGCTGGGGCTTGTTCCAAAGGCAGCAATGAAAATGGTGAGAGGAACCAAGAATATTCAGACCTGAGAGAGGACTTAAGAAGGACCAAATTTTAGCCACATTCATGTCCATGAAGGGCTGTCACTGTGGAAGAGATATTAAAATTCAGTCTGGTTCCCCTTAAATAACCTATCCAACTAGAATGTCCATTATCTTCCAGGGAAGAAGGTGGACATTTAATGATATAGGTGAATTTCACCTCTTTCTAATGAAAAGATCAGTTCTGGCCAAAAAATTTGACCTCCAAACACAGAACTCAAGAGAAGCATAAAAAGGTAAAAAGGAAGGACTCTTAAGAACTATATTTCTGCTATGGTTATTCTTAAAGAATGGGGGTATAATTTGATTTTATTTTAATAATATGAAAAAGAAACCAGAAGTGGAAGGGCTATCATACTGTAAAAAGATGGAAAAAGAAGGAAAATAAGATAAAAAAGGTAAAAATAAGGTAAAATCTCATGATTTTATCATGAAGAAACAAAGAAAACCTAATATAACTGAGGGAAAGACAAGAGGGGGATAAGCATTGTGAGAATCTTACTCTAATCAGATTGGACTCTAAAAGAGTATATCAGACACATTTACTTTCACAGAGAAACTTTTCCCTCCTCATAGGGAAGTAGGAGGGAAAGGAGGAAAAGAAAGGGAAAGACTAATAGAAGGGAAAAAAGAAGAATTAAGGGAAAGGTGTAAAAAAAGAGGGAGGGGCTCCAAAGGGGGAGGACTGTTTGAGGGAGGTGGTCATCAAAAGCAAAATACTAGGGAGGGGGGAAGGGAGGAAAGGCAAAGGGAAAACAAAAATATGCATTTGGGTAAATAAGATGGCAGGAAATACAGAATTAGTTATTTTAACTGTTAATGTGAAGGGGATGAACTCTGCCATAAAGCAGAAGTGGACAGCAGACCCGATTAAAACCCAGAATTCAACAATATGTTGTTTATAAGAAACACATCTAAGGCAGAGAGATACATACAGAGTGAAGGTAAAGGGCTGGAGAAGAATCTATTATGCTTCAAGTGAACAAAAAAAAATCAGGGGTAGCAATCCTGATTTCAGTTCAAGTAAAAGCAAATATATATCTAATTAAATGAGATGAGGAAGGAAACTATGTTAAATTAAAGGGTACCACAGACAATGAAGCAATATCAATGCTAATCACATATGCACCAAGTGGTATAGTATCCAAATTTCTAGACCAGAAGTTAAGAGAAATGCAAGAAGAAATAGACAGCAAAACTGTACCAGTGGGGGATCTCAACCTTGCTCTCTCAGAATTAGTTAAATCACACCACAGCATAAATAAGAAAGAAGTTAGGGAGGTAAACAAATTATAAGAAAAATTAGGTATGATAGCTCTTTCAAAAAAATTGAATGGAGACCGAAGGGAGTTTACTTTTTTCTCTGCGGTTCATGGAACCTTTACAAAAATTGACCATGTGTTAGGGCATAAAACCCTCAAAATCAAATGCAG
>JAJPUD010033895.1:0-11119 GCA_023553655.1 Myrmecobius fasciatus
ATCATATGGTTTTTGTTAATTTGGTTATTAATATAATTGATTACGCTGATAATTTTCCTAATGTTGAACCAGCCCTGCATTCCTGGTCTAAATCCTACTTGGTCATAGTGTACTATCCTGGGGATAACTTTCTGTAATCTCATTGCCAATATCTTATTGAAGATTTTTTGCATCAATATTCATTAGGGAAATTGGTCTATAGTTTTCTTTCTCTGTTTTCACCCTACCTTGTTGAGCAAAACCAGGAGATCATTATACAGGGCAACAAGACTATATGATGATCAATTCTGATGGACATTGTTCTCTTCAACAATGAGATATTTCAAACCAGTTCCAATTGTTCAGTGTTGAAGAAAGCCATATATACCCAGGGAGCTGTCTGTGGGGTCTGAGTGTGGACTACAGCATAGCATTTTCGTGCTTTCTGTTGACTCAGGTTTTTTTTTTTTTGTTTGTTTTTTTTTGTTTTTTTTCCTTGTAGATCTGATTTTTCTTGTACAGCAAGATAACGGTACAAATATGTATACATATATTTGAATTATCATAGATTTTAACATAATTAGCATGTATTGGACTATCTTACATCCATGGGAGGGGTTGACGATAAGGAGAGAAAAATTTGGAACAGAAGGCTTTGCAAGGTTCAATGTTAAAAAATTATCCATGCATATGTTTTGCAAATAAAAACCTTAAAAAAAGAATATGCTACATTCAAAAGAAATAGGAAATATGAATGAAAAACAAAAAAAAAATAAACAGACTAGCTTTGTACATTAGGAAAACATATTCGTTTATACAAATCCAGGAATTTAAAAAAGGAATCATAATAATGAACATTTGGGTGAAGAACAATGAAAGCATATATAGAAGTGACATTGTCTTTGAAGTATACTACAGATGACTGGGAAAGAAAGAGGAAACCGATGAGGTAGTGGTAAAAATAATAACTCTGGTGTGGGAATAGAATATGATAGTTATGTGAGACTTCAATTATCAGACATATGCTGGAACTCTCTCCCTAAATCAGGGAAACTAATAATTTCTTGACCTTATTTCATTAATATTTCACCACTGAAAAGGTGAAGGCACCAACAAGAATGTTTTCATTGCATATTTGTGTTTCCCAAATAAGGAGAGCCTTGTTGTTGGGAAATAAATCATTCTTGGAAAGATAGGAAATATCCTATTTTAAAATCTGTGGCAGAATATAGGAAAAGGTAGTATATTTTAATGTCCAATCTAAATTTAGGGAGAATAGATTTTTCAGCCACTAAAATTCTATAAGCAAGGTCAATATAAGTGAGTTGAGAAGTTCTAAAGAATAAATTTCTGAGTATATAAAGAGAAGTGATTTTAATAAGATTTTTTTTTCTTTTGAGGCAATCACAATTAAGTGAATTGCCCAAACTCGAATATCGAGTAAAGTATCTAAAGTTGGCTTTGAACTCCATTTCTCCTGATTCCAAAGCCAAAGCCCTAACCTTGTTGCCCCTCTGGTAAAGATTTAAAAAAAGAAGTTATCTAAAATGACCAATCTCAATGCAAAAGGAACTCACCAAAGACACATACAGAAAAAGGAAATAGGCCCATTAATGGAAAATGAATGAACAAGTATGGAATAGATCTTTGTAAATATTACTACATGCACCAAAATTCAAGACAAGTCTTCCTATGAAAGCTAAAGAAAAAAAAGATTTTTAAAGTTATGTGATTATTATTAACATTGATAATAATAATAATAATTAGAATTTATATTGTATCTCTAGTTTGCAAAACTTTTTTTTACAAAGGTCTCATTTTATTCTCTCAATGGCTTTAAGTAGACTGAAGGAAACTGATGTTTGTCTTTTTCATAAGTTTTATTTGACTTCTCCAGACACATGGCAACTAAGTGTCAAATTTCTGAATGTGAATTCTAATTTCTGTGAATAGGTCCAGCAGTCTGGCCACTCTAGTCAATTACATTGACACTTGTATTTGTCTATATTGAGGAAAGAGAAAGGATTGAAAAATAGCTAAAAATTCAGCTCTGAGGAATGAAACACAACAATTTTTAATTGGTAACAGAGAGGAAATAGAATTGTTTAGTTTTTAGTTTGATTTTTATTTTATTATGCTTTGTCCTTTCTTCTGAAAGAGAACCATGACATCAGGGAGGTGATGTCATGGCTTGCAAATGAATTACATTTAAGGACATAGGGCTATGCAAAGTCATCTGCTTCAGTTTCTTCTTCATAGCCATCTGAGTCCAGTGCCCAGATAAACATCATGATGATTGAAAGTGGCCCCAGTATACAATGAGCTTTTTAATTTTTTTATTATAGCTTTTTATTTCCAAAACATATGCACGGGAAATTTTTCAACATTGACCCTTGCAAGGCTTTCTGTTACAAATTTTTCCCTCCTTCCCCCCATCCCTCCCCAGATGGCAAGTAGTCTAATGCATCCTAATTATGTTAAAATACATAACATCTAATACACATATATATATATATTTATACGTTATCTTGATGTATAAGAAAAATCGGATCTACAAGAAAAAAACCTGAGAAGGAAAAGAAAATGCAAGCAAACATCAACAGAGAGCATGAAAATGCTATGTTGTGGTTCACACTCAGATTCCACAGACTGCTCCCTGGGAGTATATGGCTTTCTTCATCACTGAACAATTAGAACTGGTTTGAAACATCTCATTGTTGAAGAGAACCATGTGCATCAGAATTGATCATCGTATAGTCTTGTTGCTGTGTATAATGTTCTCCTGGTTCTGCTCACTTCACTGAGCATTAGTTCATGCAAGTCTCTCCAGGCCTCTCTGAAATCATCCTGCTGGTCGTTTCTTATAGAACAATAATATTCCATAACATTCATATACCATAATTTATTCAGCTACTCTCCAACTGATGGACATCCATTCAGTTTCCAGTTTCTAGCCACTACAAAAAGGGCTGCCACGAACATTCTTGCACATGTGGGTCCCTTTCCTTCCTTTAAGATCTCTTTGGGATATAGGCCCAGTAGAAACACTGCTGGGTCAAAGAGGATGCACAATTTGAAAACTTTTTAAACATAGTTCGAAATTGCTCTCCAGAATGGTTGGATCCGTTCACAGTTCCACCAACAATGTATCAGTGTCCCAGTTTTCCCACATCCCTTCCAATATTTGTCATAATCTTTTCCTGTCATTTTAGCCAATCTGACAGTTGTGTAGTGGTACCTCAGAGTTGTCTTAATTTGCATTTCTCTGATAAATATTGATTTGGAGCATTTTTTCATATGACTAGAAATAGTTTTAATTTCATCACCTGAAAATGAGTGACTTTTTTAAACTAAGGTCTTTAAGAGGGCTCAATTTGACTGAGGTAATATGTGATCAGTGATTAAAGCTAGAAAAGAAATGAGGCAGAGAATATTTTTTTTTACCTTCTCTCTCTTTCTGTCTCTGTCTCTTTCTCTCTGTATCTCTCTCTGTCTCTCTCTCCCTTTCCTTCTTATTTATATTTACTCTAAGACAATCAGGGCACTAATAATAATCAAACGAAGGTTAATCTGGGATTTATTGTTGTTCAAACAATGATATCTTCAGTGTTTCTAACTCATTAATCCCAAGATATCTTTTGAGAGTTCAGCAATCAAAATTTAGATTCCTTTGGGCAGTGCACTTGCAGGTAAGGCTATAATTATGTGCAGAGAGGGAAAGGAAAAATAAATAAAAATGAAAAGAAAAGAAAGGAAAGGAAAATAACTATGTTGGCTCACTGATCAGTTCCGATTAGATATTCAGTGAAGCAACTCCTATTTTACTACTGACAGAGCTTGATTTTTGTACAGGGACAACAGAACAGTAAAATTAACAGTTGATACTCAATATTTATAAGTAGATAGAAAGGAGCCATCAATCTCATTTCAGTAAAACGAAGTTATTTGGTCCAGATGTAGTACATTTTCCAATACTGAAATAACTGGTAGATATGCTATTTAAGGCACTGTTTATTCTATGCAAAAAGTCAAATGGAGGTTGCCATTGGATTGGAAATGAATATCCTGATTTCTAAAGTAAAACAGTGAAAGCATTGTGTCTTGCCACAGGATAGTGCCTGACATATAGTGCTTAATAAAATGTTTATTGTTTATTGTTTATTATATAATAAAATTGTTTATTGGCTGAATTTCTCTGGACATATGCTATTGACATGTTAAAATAAGTACAAGGTTGAATTTGATAAGAGACAAAGGAGAAAGTGTCAGATAAGGTACTCTGAGAAATTTGAGAGAGAATGTATTTGACCTCTGTCTAGTATTCTCAGAACCTTAAGAGGGAAGGAACAAAGATAATATGACATATTTATTAATTCAAAATAAAGAGTTAAATTGCTGTTGGTTTCATGCTTCCTTTATATAGAATTCATGGTTTGAGGTGATTATTCTTTTCTAACTCCTCAGCACTTAAGTCAGTGATTTGAGTTTAGTACTTTCCTCTCATGTTTACTCGATGATCTTGAACAAGATATTTTACCTTGCTTCATATCAGATTCCTCATCTATAAATTAAACAAGTTAAATTAGTTGATTTTTTGGTGTCTTCAAACTAGTTTAAAACTATAAGCCCATCATCTTGAGATAGGTAGTGTCCTAACTACTCATTTAGACATTCAGTCACATACTTCCTAGTCACATTTCTTCTCTTATTTTTAAACTGTTATTTTTAATCTTGTTTTGTTATTTTTCCTTTCATATGTGTAAATCTTGCTTCCCTAAGTAGGCTACAAGCTCACTTAAAACACTGAACAAACAATGTTCAGTGAATAGTGATTGATTTCATGGAATTATAGACTGATAAAATATGAGATAGAAAGGAGCAGCTCCCTTTAGCTTCTAAATGAGGGAAACAGTATCAGAGGTCATGAAGTGGCAGATGCTAAAGGTCCTAGGAGGGAAAAGTGCCCTGATTGCTATGTTCACTTCTTTTTTTCTGTTTTTTTTTTTTAATCTCTCCCATGGCTTTTTGCTTTTGCTCTGATTTTTCTTTCCCAACATGATTCATAAAGCAATGTACATTAAAAATAAACTTACTAAAATTAAAAAAGCAAGTACCCCAAATTCCAGTGAGTACCCTGACTTCCAGTGATATCTACTTTCCATTACATGCATTAATTTGATTTAATTGAATTCACCTGTCCTGTATGCCCTTCCCCCTTTTTTTCAAAGATCTTTAGTACTTTGAGGGGTGGGGATGGGACTAAATACTTCAGTGGTTCATTCCAGGCCTAGATTTTAAAGATTCTTTAATTCTAACCCAGATGGGTAACATGAAGATTTCAGGTTTATTAAAAGGACCAGTGGGGGAGGTAACCTCATGAGTTGAAGAACCCTTCCCTGCTGCTGAAATAACACTATGTACCAACTGTTCAATTTAAATATAGCACTACCCTTACACTATCAGTCCCACCATTTTACCACATATCATTGCTGCAGATTGCTTTCAATTCTTAGAGAGCCTGTGGATTCAATTCCTAACAAAGAAGGCAGTCAATCACAAACTGTCATGATACTTGGAGCAGCCCTGGAGGCAGCTTATAATGGACATGGAAGAAGTTCCTTTTACTCATTCTCATCTGATATGTGAGAGACAGCTTGGGGTAGAACCCCAACTTTGAAGCCACCTTTGAAGCCAGGAAGATGTGGCTTAAAATTCTGCCTCTGGCATTTACAAGCTGAGTGATTCTTGGCAAATAATTTAACCTCTTAATGCTCTAAGCAACTACAGACACATAAAGAGAAAAAATAAAGTCCTGAACTTGAAGTGAAGAAAACTCAAGTTCAAACCTGTCACTTACTAGCCGTATGATCTTAGCCAAGCTAATTAGCAGATACCTGGAAGGTTTCAGCACCACAGTTTTGCTTGACCCTACCAGGAGTAGATAATAAAACTAGAAAAGGTGCAAGGACTTATGGTGATGGCAAGTCTCTCCTTGATAGCACCAGAGCTGTTAACAGCCTTTCATAGTCCTCCCTGTTACAAGTTTGTCAGGTCTTCTGCAATTATGGAGCTCCATCTCAGCCAGGGAACCCAGTTTGAGATGGGCAATTCAATTTTAGGTCTGCAGTGGTTTGTACACTAGCCTCTTCTTTCAGAAAGAATAGCAGTGCCAAAGGCAGCTGTGTTAGCCCCTCTAGGGCTGCCCAGGCCGTCAGAGACTCCAAGGGGGAAGGGTGAGGCCCAAAGTTGCTCCATCTGTTCCTGGCTAGAAGAAAAGAAAGGCTAAACACTGCTACAGATCAGAGTATCAGAGTGTCAGGGTGCACACTGTGTCAGACCACCAAGGCAGCCAAATCATGAACTCAAAGGCATAATAAGCAAACTGCAACATAGGATGCTGAAATGCTAAGTAACTGGGGTTACAGGATTGGGAAGCGGATCAGAGACTACCAGGAATCAGAAAATGGTCCCAGAAACTGTCTGCCAGGGCAATTCCAACAGAATAAGGGGGTTCAAAGTCAAAGCAGAACGAGCAATCACGGTCCAGTTGGGGTTTGAATAATAAACCAAATAGGCAGAAAAAATGAAAAATGGACTGCTGTAAGGGCTTCCAATTTAAACTGGTGGGTTGGGGATGGGTCAGAAGTGCCTAAAGCCAAATGAATATGAAACTAAGGAGAACTAGTGATTCCCATTTCAAGTATTTTTGGGAAAAATCCACTAGCTTCCTGGTTATTATTTCTCATTCCCCCCCTTTTTCCCACTGAAGGAATCATTCAAGGAGGAGTAAATAGGGCTCTAGTTGTCAAGTTCATTCCACATAACAGACTAGTATATAGTAGGGGTTTTCCACTCTGGAACTCAAGATTCCTTAAACAATTACATATCCTGAGGGGAACATTGTGATCAATTAGCCAATGCAGATACAAATTATACATTACAGTCTTAACCCAACATTTTCCATCCTTAAATCCAAAATACACCAATAAGGAACCCAATCAGAATTGTACAGTAACACAATAACAGTGGATTCAATCAGGATTGTACAGTAATATGGGACCCAAGCAGGATAGTACAGTAATACATAGTCAGAGTTTAACAGTCAGTTACCAACCACCCTCAGTTCCCCCAAATCACAAACAAGTCCATTTAGGAGCAGGGGCAATGTCTCTTTAAGAACTGCTTCATGCTGAGAGAGGGCAAAGTGAACTTCTAGTCCAGGGAGGGGGTTGGGTGTGGTGAAAGCAGTCAAGGAGCTGATCCAGAAGCAGGTCAGTATGATTGTAACTTGAACAAAATCTAGAACAACAACAACAAAAAAAATAAAAAAAAATCTAACAAATAAAGGTTAGAACAGTCTGAGCTAGAAAGACTGATTCACAAAATGTGGAGAAGCCAGCTTAGATGTACCAGTAGCTTCCATGCAAGGAGACAGGTTTGTCTCACAGGACAGTCAAATGGCTGTCAGGCTGCAGATCCCATAAACAAAAAGCAGTTAGATCTCACAGACAACTGTGCTAATTGTACTCTCATTGTGCAGAAACCTTTAAGGATCTGAATACCTACAGACACAAATATCCAGTAACAGATAGACGACCAGGCTAGATACTCATATGCCTAAGTATTTAGGATGAATGATTACAGAAAGTCAGATTGGAAACAGCAAGGCATGACATAAGTGAATTGCATTAATGATTCTTATCGACTGTTGCTCTGATTGTAGAAATTAGGTACAGGAGGAAAAACAGGGACATGGCTATACCATAATATAATCACTCAAAACTGATTCTTCAGTACATACAGGACACAGGATAAAATAACCTTAACTCAGTTTTACTCCAGGTAATTGTCCCAGTCATTTACAGAAGGGGAGTTTAGACCAAACAGACAGACAAATCTCAAACACTGACTCACACAGACACAGAGAAGTCAATGGGCAAACTCCTGCTCTTCTGAGGAATGCTGGGAGAGGAGAGGGGACTTTAGAGCAACCAGACAGACAAACACAGAGAACATCTCCTGCTCTTCACAGGAATGCCCTGAGGGAGATTTTTAAGTCAACAATCTCTCCCTCTTAGATATTCAAATTGAGCCTATCAAAGAGGCTTCCCATACTTCAGATGGAGCTCTCTGCCTTCACAGAGAGTGCCCAGACTTCAGATTTGTATCCTAAGACACCAAAACTGATGCCAACAGGTGCTCAGGACTAGATGATGCTCCAAAAGCATCCAGAATTGTGTCCTAAGACACACAGACCCAGATAGTGTCCTAAAGGCACACAAATTATCCCAAAGGGCACTCAGAATCAGATGGTGACACAGAGCATCCTCTTGACACCTCCCGGACTTGATGAAGGATAGAACTAGTTAATAGTTCATCAATCCTAATTCTATGCCCTCATATCTATTCTGGGGATCAAACTAGTGTGTCGACACTCAGACAAACAGACAGACAGAACTTACCCTGCAGGAGTTTCAAACAAACTCTCCTATGGCCAGATGAAAGTGTCCACGTGGAGCTCTTGCTGGGGCTGAAGCTGCTCTGCTTGTGGGACTCTGGAACTAGCCTGAGGGCTGGCTTTCCCTAAACAAAGAGCCCAAATCCAGCCGCCCCAAGGCTCCAAAAGGAGACCTGCTATTTTCCATGTGCAATAGTTGTCCTAGATCTCATAATTTGCTGGGGCCTCCAAATGTAATGCTCAGGGAGAAACTGAGGCAGCATCACACATTGGAAATTAGATAATATTTTATTGATGTTAATTGAAAGTTCAGAATCCATAGCTATGGATCAGGACTGCATGGACTCTTGTCTCAAAGCACACAATCCATTGAGAGTTTAGACTGACAAACATGACAGCCGACTGGATTTCAAGCAGGTCCAGCAAATAGTAAGTTTGGTCATAACCTTCTTATATACTTCCTGTGCTCAGGGGAAACAAAAGAGCTCAAGAGGCAGAAGAAACAGAAGGAGGGGTTTAGCATTGGGTGGGGGGAGGAGAATTGAGTTCCAGGAAAGGCTATCAATTATCAATTCAATTCTGACAGGTAGGGAGTAAAGGAAGCTTGAGTAGGAACTGAGAGACAGGAAGTCTGAAGCCAAAAGATAGGGAGTACATTGAAGTGGACCATCTGGAGATTTTATGACTTCATTGGATGTGAGTCCAATAATTTCTGAATAATTGGTCAGAAGGTCAGAAGGAAGGAGGTTGCTATTTTTGGGCAGAGCAATCAAGGGAAACTGAAACAGAGCAACTGAGGGAAACTGAGACATGGATCTATGGCACAACATCATGTGATATCCTCAGTTAATAATCCAATCTATCCTGTCCAGAACTGCATATTTTTCTACAGACTAGCTGGCTCTGCTATCCATTAATGTAAGCAGCAGGTAGGTTTAATCAGCAAAGCTGGTTCTCTTTTCCAAATTAAATGGAGTATTACTTGCCTTCAATAGACCCTGTTTTTGTGGTTGTCTACCTAGCAAGTCTAACTGGAATGCACATGTGACAACTTAATGCCACCCAGATTTAATTGTATAAAAATAATATATTAAGCCATCTTGAAATTTGACATTCCCTTTTAATCACTGGAATGGGGCAATAGGCTTTATAGTCTCATGATAAGCAAAAAATAAGTATATTAATAAGATCACATATATAGAAAAAAGTAATGTATGCTTGTTTTGTGGCTAGGGAGATTAGGGTACTTGTTGAAGCAATGTGTTTAGCTTATTCTATAGTCTTAACTAGATATGGGGAAGACAGAAGAAGAAAGACCTTGGTCCCTGCTTTCAGGATGCTAATTTCACAAATTGAGATAAAAGACAACACATATAAAAGAAGTAGGTGGCATTACCATCCCTTCTTCCATCCTTTTTGACAATAAGAATCACAAAATCTTCATAAATTCATTGTGTTTTACTGGGCTCAAAATAAACTTACTCTCTGGTAGTTATTCTTTGAATGAGGAGCCTCTTTGCACTTAGCTGGATTGGTATATAAATTATGAGTACAGGGCTGGTGATAGGGTCTAGGCTAAACAAAATAACACAACTGGCCATTTCAGGTACATAGACAACCTGCTCTGTTCTTGGTTGCCTGACCTCAATTCTTTGGTTCTTTGCAATTCCTTTCCTCTCAATGTTTACGTTTTCCTTATAAATTTGTCCCAACCCAGCAATATAGTTGCATACTGATTTCTTTATGATAGATTTGGAAGAACATTTGCTTTAGAGTGAGAAGATCAGCATTCTTATCCCAGACCAACTTAGTGCTCATGTTGGGCCAATCCATTCAAATCTCTGGGTTGCAATTTATTCATTTACAAAATGTATGGGTTCATTTGTATGATCTTAAAGGACTCTTCCAACTTAAATTCCATGATTCCAAGATTTCTAATGTCCTCCATCCCAGTATATTTAGATGAGCTTCTTCAAGAAGTACTTCTGTTTATCCTCATATTGGCTTCTGAAAAAAGTACTTCCACTTGACTGCCATCTTACCTGCCCATACTATATCACATAAGTAATATCAAGAAGATAGATTTTTATTGATAACTATCTTGTTTTGGTAGTTAGGATAATTAGAATATGCTCCGGTTCTTGTTACTATGTTAGCCTTCAGGAAATCAGAATTATTATTATGCACAATGAGACATCAGAGTATATATTTGAATTAAATTATATATCTGTATAATTTTTACATTTTGAGCTTTAAACTGTCTGCCACTCTCTCTCTCCCTGCCTCCCCACAACATACTAGAGAAGGCCAGTATTATATATATATATATAATGTATACACACACACACACATATATATATATATACATACATGTATCTGTATATCAGTATGTATCTGTCAGATAGACATAGACATTAGGCACACACATGTATTTCTATGTGTTTGTGTATATGTACAAAAACATATGCATACTTCTATTCATCAGCTCTTCCTCTAGAGGTGAATAGTATCTTTCTTCACAGTTCTTTGTAGTTGATTTGAATATTTGTAATACTCAGAGTAGAATTTTAATGGATGAGAAAAACATAAAAGTAAGCACTAATTTATATGACAGACACCAAGTGGAAAAGCCCAACTGTGTCTGGAGTAGTCATGAAAAACTTCATGAAAGAAATGGAAATT
>JAJPUD010033896.1:0-11119 GCA_023553655.1 Myrmecobius fasciatus
CAGATGAATGACCTTTGGGGGCAGTGAAACATAGTTGTCTTTCCGCGCAATTAATTAACCAATCAAAACCTCAAGTTTTCTTCTCCCAAGTGGTTTTCTAATACCTCTAGAAATTCATCATCATCTCCCCCTTTGCTATTATGTGTCCTCTGATTTGACAGCAGCATTCAAAACATTAGGTATGATTTCTACATCAATAACATAATGAACATAGACCTCTTGCCAGAATATTGCTACTCCTTTTTTCTTACTTGCATATTCTGATGTAGAGTATGAAGGTAGAGCATCCCTGACCATTTCTAGTATATTTGCTGGGGCCTAGGGAAAGAGCTTATGATAAAGTGTATGTATACTTTACCTTCATCATCATCATTATCATCATCATCAGAAAATGACATTTTTATTAATATAACACCAGACCTAAATTTCCTCCAAATTCACCTTAATGTTTGACTTTTAATTAAATCCCAAGCACAAACAACATTGAAAATGACAACAAAATTGAAACTCCTTCATAGTACCTACATCATAGATTGGATTTCTCATGACACTTTTTATGTAAAAAAAAAATGTTGTACTAGTGAATGTTGTGAAATGCTGTGAAAAACAAACTGGTCTGTAAATTGAAACCACTGAATAACACTAGAATGAAGGAAAATGATAAAAAAAAAAACCTCTCAGGTTCTTTAGGAATGATACAACAGCTTTGTCATCAAATTATTCTGTAATTTCAAATGAGCTTTCAGCAAAGGAATACATGGATAATTGAACTAGTAAGAAAATACATAGAAGAAAATATACATGCTTCTATGTATGCAAAATGCCTAGGTTGATATGTATTCACAATATATAGAGTCCATATGCACAATACATCCATATTATTATATATTTTATACATAAACAATATGCATAAATATAATTTATGTTCATGCATACATCAATGCACACATACATATATATAAGGCACATATATGGTTTGTGCTGTATATTTTATACATCCACAGTATATCTATAATATCATATTTTAACTTGTCCTCAATAAGTAATAGATAAATGGATGATATCCTTGAAATCTCTGTGATGAAAACTTATTTTAAATATCAATGATTTAATTTTGTAGAAATCTGGATTTTTAAGACATCTGAAAACAGTTATCCTGTAAATAATATGCTTTAAATTAGGTGAGTTCATCACCTAATGTAGCTCCACAGATTTTCTTAATTTAGAATATCAAAATAAATGTTAAAGTTCCTTTTCTTAGTTTTGAAGTTTTGTAAGATAAATTAGCCAATTTTCAGATTTAACCACCTATGCTTGTCCATTTAAAATCACATGCACACATCTGTTTTTGTCTTTTAAGCTATGATGACCATTTTCCCCCTATACTTTATTTTCTGATGGAGAAAAAGTGGAATCCATGTTAGAACTGCTTTTTGCTAGGTAGTACAATGGATAGATTGTCATTCCTAGATTCAAGAGGACCTCAATTCAAATCCAGTTTCAGACACTTACCTACTGTGTGACCCTGGGCAAAATTACTTAAATTAATTTGCCCCAGTTTCTTACAAACCACTCAGTATCTTTGCAGAGAAAACCCTCTGCAAATAGGTCACAAAGAAGTGGACACAATTGGAAATGACTGAAAAAGAACAATAACAAAAAATTCTATGTCATTAATATAGTGTTTAGGAGTTAATCATGCCAACTTTGGTCAATTGATTTCTTTCCAGATCGAGGGGTGAGATTACAAAATAATAAGGGGCATATAAAAGAAACAATAAAGTATTAGAGTTTTAAACTGAGTACAAATAAGTATCTATAATTTCTTACCACTTTACTTGGTGTGAAAAAGTTCTTTGAATAAGCTTGATGAAATAAAGGACAACTAGCCATTGATTAACCAACAAATTGAAATTCCTTTGGGTGGCCCTTTAAAAAACAAGATACAATCTTTAGGAAATTAGTTGAAAATAGACATATCTTTGAGGAGTATAAATTACATGTTCTTAAGAAGAAATCTATACTTGGAAGTAAATTGATAGACCATCAAGTCAACAAGCATTTATTAAGAGTTTAATATGTGTTAAGCACACTGTTAAGTTTGTTGCTGTCTTTTATTCTGGAGGAGGGCCAAAATGATGCCAATATGCTGGAGGCAAGGTATTGCACATCCAACTGTGACTGATCAGATAATCAGCTCAAAATTTCTAATACAGGTCTGGCACAAATAATATGAACATTTGGAGAAGACATGTCTCTAAATTTGCACAGCATAATTTATTTGAATTTCTACAATTTTGCTTTGTTTCTAGAGCACAGTGCCTTCTTTGATATGGGCATGGCAGGCTGAGCAGTCCTTTGCCAGCATATCCTATGTGACACCATCAATTCCAAAGTTCTTTAGAAAGACTTTGAAATATCTTTGGCTTCTTTTGACCATCATGTGAGCTCCTTCCTCCTGTGAGTTCTCCATAAAATAGTCTTTCAGTCAAACATACATTTGGCATTGAAACAAATGCTTTCTGTAGTAGAGTTTGAATGTTGGGTTCTTTAGCTTGAGAAAGATCTCAAGGATTGTTAACTTTTCTCACCAGCTAATTTTCAGAATCAATGTATTGACTATGCTAAATGCTAGGAAACAAATGAAAGCAAAAATAAAGCTAAGTTCCTTCCCTCAAAGTGGTTACATTCTAATGGGGGAAGATAACAAAATAAAGGGAATTGAAAATGGAGTAAAGTTTGAGGAAGGCAAAGTCCAGAGAATAAAAGATGGTTCCTCCAAGACCTTTATCAATGTGGAGATCCATTCCTTTCTCTAAAACCATAATGGTCTTTAGAAGATGCTGAGCCCAGGAAGGAAAATGTCCAGTATCAAGGCAAAGATAGGAGATTGATGATTATATAGATAGTTGTCCCAGGCCATCAGAAGTTGAGCCATGTAAAGAAATAGGCCAAGGAAGCTCATATGAATAATTAAGTTAGCAGATACTGCACTCAGAATGATTTAAACAAGGACACCATGAGAAGAGAAAGGAAAACTAGGTTCAACATTGCTAGAGGTCTAAATTATCAGGATAATATGCATTTTCTCTATGTGTTTCTCTTTATTAGTATATTCTCTGGCTTTGTTCACTCTTCTCTCTGATATATAGTTATTGAAGGAAATCCCAGGTTTATAATGGGACTTTTTCTTTTTTTTGGTAGCTATCATTGTTCTGATACTTTCTCATCAAATGTCTTTATTTTGAGCCACTTTTGTCCATTAATTATTTGTACCAAAAATATTAAAGTTAAACTCATTAGAGTAGGTTTGTGCACTATATTTTGAAGAGAGTAGATCCATAAAATATTTTGAACCTTATGTATTCAAACCTGTAGGAATTCAGTTTGTAAGTGCAATTTGGAGGAAAATAATTCTTCGGGAATGTTATAACTTAAATGATACAATGCTTAAACATTTATTTTTTATTTTATTTCATTTTTATTTATTTAATTTTTTTGTGAGGCAGTTGGGATTAAGTGTTTTACCTAGGATCACATAGCTAGCAAGTGTCAAGTGTTTGAAGCTGGATTTAAATTCAGGTCCTCCTGACTCCAGGATTTTTACTCAATCCACTGGGCTACCTAGCTGTCCTGACTTTAATGTTTATAAAATATCTTCTCTGAACCTTAATCCCAAACATTGATAGAGAATCAGATCAACAAGCATTTATTATCAAAATCAAGTTATCAAGTATCTTTGTTAAAATTTTTTATTGTCAAATATCATTTGAGTGTCACAACAAATTTTTAAGGTAGGTAGTAAAGGTAGCATTAATATTATTTTAAAAATCAGGAAACAGATGAAGAGAGGATTTAATGATTTGCCCATGGTAATGCAACTGGTTGGAATTAAGAGTGTTACTAACTCTGATTTCAGCCCTTGTTCTAAAATATCAACAAACATTTATTAAGTGCCCTGTAATGAATGAAAAGTCCAATAGACCTGGTTTCTAGGTAATTAATAATGAATTTAATAATTTATAGGTAACTAATAATTTAATAATTCTAGGTAATTAATAAGAAATTTGTTAATTATGGCTAGCAAATTATAAATGAGATCAATGACTCTTGAAAACCAAAGATAACTTGTGGAGAACATCAACTGTTTAAATACTCTTGGAAGAATGGGTGCTCCTGACAGGCAGAAATCAACTCTGACTGGTTAACAATTAGAGTATGAATATTATAGCAAGAGGTGGGTTTTTTCCAATGAGAGCCTGGAGAGGGACATTTCCAACTATACCATACCCACCTTGGGAAATCTAGACAGAGATCCACTTCTTTCCAGACTAGTTGGAGAATGGAATTCCCTTAGATTAGATTCTCTTTACCCTTTAATCAGAAATAATGCTTCCAAGTTTGGTAAGTGGTGGGAGGGGCAGCCAGAGAAAATGCTTCAAACTTAGATAGATGGAGTGCCTCCCTCATGGAACATATTCACAGGAAACCAGAATCATTATATCGCATTGCCACTTATGTGTACCCAACTACATGTTACTATATTCTACTGTGTTTTGCCTTTGTTTTGAACACTAATAGTAAATTTACCTTTACACTGCTGATGTATACTAGTTAGTGTTTCATTTTCACTGGAAAAGATGTCTGAAAAGGTATTGTAAAGATGCCCTTTTGTTTCTTATACCTCCTTTTTTCTATAACTTCTTCAGCCCCCAAACACAATAGAAATGTTTTAATGATTGTAATAGTGTTGGATTATAAAATTATTTTAGCAACTATTTTGTCAAACTCTTTCTACTCTACTGTTAGCATGGCTTTTCATCCATTCTTTATATCTTCCTTGAGTTACTGACTGCTACTGTTGCTATTACCACTATTGATCTCTCTCATTGTCTTCCTTATATTTATCTTTTTAAAAATTCTATTTTGTCCCTCATGTCATCACTTTTTCTGTGCTACTTCAAGCTTTTGAAAGGATCAGGCTTTTCCATAGTAATCACCAGCCCATCACAGTGTATCTATCCTTCTGTTCAGTGAATTAAACAAGTCTACTCTCTCAGTTATCATCTTTGGATAATCTCAGAAGTTTGATTGTTTCTATGTATAAGGGGACTGTCTTAAGTCAAAGTAATTTGGTATTTTTTTTTCTGTTTTATTCTAGGAATTTGTGGTTAATTCTAATTTTTCCATCTTAGAATTCTAGAATTCCATACAATTACATATGGAATACATAGACCTATGTAAAATGTATCTGTCCATAGAGGGTAACTAAATGTGTTTTACAAGTGGCAAAGAATACTATCACTGTAATATAGCCCATTTGGTTTTAAGGAAGATTGCAATTTCTACTTTTGTGGATTGTTCTTCCTCTAACCTATCAGTGCAAGGGATTTGGGGCTAGATTCACATTTAACTCTCATACCTCCAATGTCATTGTGGATATAATAGTTTCAGAATAAAAACTATTTCCCTGGTCACTCTTAAGCTCAAAAGTGTGACTTGGCACTTTCCTATCAAACAATGACTATACAAAAGATCACCAGAAAGAGCCTAACTCCATCCATCTGCCATTCACCTGTCAACGGTTGACATGACTATGTCAACTCTCTCAAACACCACTCCATAAACTCTAGAATAGATATTATCTTTTTCTTTGTATTCCCTAATATTTAGCACACTGTTTAGCAGATGGTAAATGCTTAGTATTTATTGGGTGATTTACTAAACTCATTTATCCAAATAACTTGCAAACAGAAACCAGATAAAATATAAAGATTAGAATATAGAAGAAAATGTACATGACTGAAATTAGCTCTCACATCAAGCTGAGAAAGAAGACCCAGATTTCACCATGAGAAAATTTTTGAAGTCTTCATCGATGCAAGCTGTACATGAGAGATGTTTTGAGGATATTTTTGTTGTTGTTCAGTCATTCCCAGTCATTTCTAATTCTTTTTTTTTTTTACCATATTTAGAGTCTTTTGAGCAAAGCAACTTACCATTTCTTTCTCCAGCGCATTTTACCAATGATTAAATGGAGACAAAAAGAGTCCCATAAATGCATCTTCGTGCAAACTATCTCAGTGTTGGTTGGAAGCCTGGCACATATTTTTTCATGAACTATTTCAGAATATAGGGACTTAGTAAGACAATGACCAATCATATTTTGTACATGTATATTTAACACAATTCTATACTTACGTCAACTGTCACATCTATATCTACTTTATACTCAGGCAAAATTTATTTTCATTCTGACTTCTCTCCACTCCTAAAATAAACTGTAATTGATTGTTTTTACATATTCTTGCAACCATATATATGTATATATACATACATATATATAAATACATAAGGACACAGCATCTCAAAAATCTTAATGGTTGTTTAGATTAGTTACTTAAATTCAGCTTTAAATAATCAAGTATTATAATAAGTCTGAACTGCTTACAATAAGCTCAGGAACACTATGTAAGTTAAGAAAGAAATAATTAGTTTCGACTCTGTTACTCAATAAGAATTAGATTTAGTAAGGCTAAAGGTGTTAGAAGATAGATATTGATTCAAATAGCTTTAATTTAAAGTACTTATTGCTAGCTCAACTTTCATATTTATAATTAAAAATTAATGTCAACATTCAGATTACAACACATTTTAGAATGGCAAACATGATGTGTGTGGCATTTATATATCTGCCACAGACAAGGGCTGTTATCTATGTTCCAAATATAGGTGAAGCTTCATGTTGAAAAGATTCAATATGTACCTGCATGCACTCCAAGTTATTTGGGACAATAAAATGTTCTAAAAATGAACAAACAAAAAACTTTTCAAAGAGGCTTCAACTAGAAGGGAAAAAAAGAGGTTTATCTTAGAAATGGGTTGAGGGGATGTGAAGGTGTCATAGTTGTATTCAAGTATTTGTTTGGCTTTCTCATAAGAGAAAGGTTGTTTGTCCTCAGAATAGGAGTAGTGGGTGGAATTTACAAGGTGGAAATTCTAGACCTGATGGCAAGAAAAGCTTTCTAATAATTAAATCTAGATGAAAGTGGAATGTGCTTCTTCAGTGGTGAGAGGGTTCCTAATTGAAGTTCTTCTGGGAGAGACTAATCACTCATTTATTTTTTTTATAGTTGCTATTCCTTTTTAGGTATCTGTTGCACTAGATGGACAATGAGGTCTTTTTTCTGTAAAATTTGGTAATTTTTTGATACATTCAGGAGCTGGGGTGGGAGGGAAGAGAAGTGAATCTTTTTGTCCTAGACATCCATTCCAAGGTGAAACAGTGAGATAGACTGAGAGACAAAGGCAGAGAGAAGGAAATACAGTGCTAGAGAAAGTTATAAAGAGAACAAGAGAGAAAAAGACATTCAGCATAAGACAGAAGGAAAGGGATAGACAAAGACACAGAAACAGAGGCAGAGTGGACAGTGAAAGGAAAGGGAAGAAAGGAAGGAGGCAGAGGGGAAAATGCAAAATAATAATAGAAAGTGTGCATATGTAATGGGAATAGTGCTACCCAACAGAGATATGTCCATGATTATAGCCCAAGCATTTCAGTGATGGTCAAGTACTATCATCCCTTATTGGAAAGAAAAGCAGAGAGAAAGGAGTAATATTTTTTAGGTTTTCCTCTCTTTCCATGTACCAGCAAGTAGCACTACTTGGAGAAAGTCAGCTGATTTTCATTTTCTAGGATGAAAATTGAATTGTAGCGGAGAAATTCTAGAGAGTAAAGTTGCTCAACCCCCTTCCCCATAAAAACAGCTTTTTTATGGAGGTAGATCTATTTTGGAGGGTATTCTATAAATGGACTTTTTTTCTGGTGACAAATTTGCTATTATACTCAGTCTTTCTCTGCATCTCTCCATATTGGGTTCTAAAATGTGATTAAATACTAGGCTTCAAAATATGACTATATCAGAGAATTTGTCCTCTTAATTGAAGGCTTTTGAAAACAGATTGAACATTTTATCTCAAAATAAATCATATAGCTTATAAAAATGTCACAGATTAGGCTAAGAGTAATATATGTGAAATATTTATTACCTTTCCAATTGTGAATTCTCTAACTTCCAATTTTATGTTTAAGGAAATCTAGGCTCTTTCCCTTATAGGGGACTATTTTATACACCATTCTCATTTAGAATATGTACCAGAAATCTTTTGGCAAAAAATCCTCAAGACCTTGCACAAGACAATTTGAAGATTGATGACTCTCCTCTAGCTGACATTCCTGTTCAATTAGGTAGAGGTCAGACAGACATCTGCTGCTGATTTTAACAATGGGTATTAAGGGCTTCCAGGGAAATGTAGTCTCATAATCTCAGGTCTTGGCACATATAAAGCAGCTTCACCTTTAAAGTAAAGCAATGGGGTAATTAGTAGACTTTCTCCATCAATTTCCTCATTTTAGATAGGAAATCCTTCATTTAAAATTCTTGTCTGCAATTTGATAATTTTATCTATTTTATTTTTTCCCCATTTTTTTCCTATTTACCCATCTTTGTAGACAGCTTGGATCCCTGGATCAAATACAGAGGAGGCTTCCATTAACTGCTGAGCAGCCAGTTTTGACAAACTCCACTTTCACACAAGTTACACAAGAGAGATACATAATATAATTTTTTATGGTTGGCTGCCCTGAGAAAATTTAGCACACATGAAGTATAATTCATTCAAGAAGAATAAAAGCTCTTAGCTGAATTATTACCTAGGTGCAGCTGAACAGCTGGAAATGAAGCATGAAAGCCTTTGTGTACAAGAGGAGTACAAATGACTTTGGGTCATCAATAAAATGAGAATATAATTCCATTTTAAACATAAGATCATTTTTCTCACATCAAGTACTTAATGTTGTAATTTTACTTAGTGAAAGGTAGGAAAAAACACAAGACTAGGAGACCTGAGTTCCAGTCTCAACTCTTGATACTTAATTGACTTTGTGACCTTGGGAAAATTATTCACTATTTTTGATCTTCAGTTTCCACATCTGAAAAATTAGGACCATGTTTGCATCACTAACTAGCTTTATAACCTGAGACAAATCTTATAACTTCATTTTGGTTACATCTAAATTGGGGATGCTATTAGTACCTACTTCATAAAGCAATTATTAGGAAAGGATTCTGGGAAGTGAGTGGAGTAGGTCAGGAAATTCCAAGCTTTATAGATTTCCCCCACAAACAAAATACAATTGTGCCTAAAGGCAAACATAGAGTAATGAAAAACAAATAAAATTTGGGCAGAACAGAGGTCTTCCTGGACAACTTGCGATCCAAAGAAAGACTCCCTGAGGACATGGGTTTAAGTGCAAGCACCCCCAGGCTACCTCCACAGAAACAGCAGTCCAAGAGATTTGGGGGCTAGCTGAATTTGGCTGCCCAAACCAGAGGAACTTTCACGTCCTGAACAGCATGGGGAGTTGGAGGTCTGAGTCTGGAAAAAAAAGCAGAGAGGGAGAAAGGAGTAATATTTATTAGGTTTTTCCCGCTTTCCATTTACCAGCAAGTAGCACTACTTGGAGAAAGTCAGCTGATTTTCAAGCTCAGTTGATTAGGAATGCCAGGACCAGCTGTGCTGCTGAGATGGCACCCTGGATGAGGAGGAACTAGCATACCTGGTGAGTGCAAAGATAGTAGGACAGGGAAAGAGCTGACTGTGGATACTTGCAAGAGGGTGGAGCTTTTGGTTTGGGGTTCCAAATTAGAAGGGAGAACTGAAGTGAAACTAGAGGCACCTTCCTCAGCACCAGAGAATTAGAAGTGCTTTCACAAATAAGTTCTCATTTTAAAAAATGAGCAGACAAAGGAAAAAGAATATAGAAACCTACTGTAGGAACAGGGAAGACTTGGGTTTAATTATTAAATTTAAAAAAAAAGTTTTTTCCTACCCCAAAAAGTAACATTACATGGCAACTTGACCAGAAAGAATTTATAGAAAACTTTAAAGACTTTGAAAATCAAATACTATGAAAAAAGAAACAAACAAACAAAACCTAAAAACCACCAAGAAAAATAAGATTTTGAAAAGAAAGTCAATCAAATAGAAAAGGAGATCCAGAATATTAAAGAAAAAAATAATTCTTTCAAAATTAGAATTTGGCAAGAGGAAGCCAGTGAAGGTATAAGAGATCAGAAATAACAAAACAAAATATAAAGAATGAAAAACTAGAAGAGAATATCTTCTAAAAACCCCAGCAGATATGGAGAACAGATCAAGAAGAGAAAACAAGAATAATTGGACGACCTGAAATCTGTGACTAAAAGAAGAACCTGATTACAATATTACAAGAAATAATGAAATAAAATTTTCCTGAAGTGATAAAATACAAGGGGAAACTAGAAATACATTATACAATAGACACACACACACACACATATATGTGTATATATATAAATTTACCAGTCATGATCTTGAAGAGATCCTACAAGGAAAATACATAGGAATATTAGTGCAAAATTTCAAAACCCCCAGATCTAAGAAAATTTCATAAGAAACAAACAAAAATTTCAACTATATGGCAGCAGCAATTAGAATCATACAGGATGTATCAACAGCTACAATAAAATATTGTAGGTCCTGGAATATATTATATATGGACAATCAAAAGAACTAGGCCTACAGCTAAAAATATCATATCCAGAAAAACAATATAATATTGAACACACACACACACACACACACACACACGGACATTCAATGAGCTGGCAAATTTATGAGAGTTTGTTTGAACCAAACCTGCACTCAGTAGAATATTTAACATGCAAGAGCCAACATCAAAGATTAATTTCAAGGGACTTAACAAGGACAAACAAAGCATATATAATATGCTTTATATATTTGGAAATATAAGGCCTATGTCTAAGATTGTCATCATTAATGGTATAGTTCAAAAGAAAGATTCAAGCAGAGCTGAATATGATCTCATTCTAAAAACTAAAATTACCTAATAAAAAAGTTTTTAAAAAATAGTAATAATACAATATGAATGAGAAGCAGAGAAAAAACTGACAGAGAGGAATTAAATGAGGAAGAGAGTTTGGTAGTTCTAAAAACCTACTCACATTCAGAATGGGTTAATAAGGTAAGGTAACTATATATACATACACATGTATAT
>JAJPUD010033897.1:0-11118 GCA_023553655.1 Myrmecobius fasciatus
GGTAAGTTTGGAAATATGTATACATATATTCGATTTGCCAATATTTTAACATAATTAACATGTAGTGGATATCCTGCCATCTAGGGGAGGGGTGGGGAGTTGGGGGGAAAAATTTGTAACGGAAAGCTATGTAAGGGTTATTGTTGAAGAATTACCCACACATATATTATGCAAATAAAATAAAAATTAAAAAAAATGTTCCAATTAAATACCAAATTAAAAATTCTAAAAATCAAAGGAGAAATTAATAAAGCTGAACGAAAATTAATAAATTAATTAATAAAACTTAAAGCTGGTCTAATAAAAAATGCAAAAAAATTAAATAAAACTTTGGTTAATTTGATTAGAAAAAGTAAAAGAAAAAACAAATTATTAGAGTCAAAAATGAAAAGGGTCAACTTATCACCAATGAAGAATTTAAAGGTAGAATTACAACCCATTTTGCACAATTGTACGTGAAGAAATCTGACAATCTAATTGAAATGAATGAATATTTACAACAATATAAATTGCCAGATCAACAGAAGGGTAAATAAAATGTTTAAAGAGCCCCATTTTAGGAAAAGAAATTAACTAAGGCATTAATGAAGTATGTAAGAAAAAATCTCTAAATCCACATGCATTTACAAGTGATTTCTACTAAATGTTAAAGAAAAATTAATTCCAATACTTTGTAAACAATTTGGAAAAAAATAGGCAAAGAAGGGGTACTATATCATTCCTTCTATGACACAAATATGGTGCTGATACCTAAACAAGAAAGAGCCAAATAGAAAAAGAAAATTACAGTTCAATTCCCCCAATGAATATTTATGAACAAATTTCAAAATTAAACAATATCAATAATATTACAACAATTTACCAAGAAAATAGTACACTAAAACCACATAGGATTTATACCAGGAAGAGAGGGGTGGATTAATTATAAGTAAAACTATTAGACCAATTGACCAAATCAACAAAAAAACAGAAATCATGTGATAATAATTTTATAAATTTTATTTTTATTTTTTCATTAAAACTTTTATTTTCAAATTATATGCATGGATAATCTGCAACATTTACCTTTGCAAAACCTTGTGTTCCAATTTTTTTCCCTTTCATGCCCCCAACCCCTCTCCTAATCCACACTCAATTCCCACAGTCCTCTCTGTGGGTGCTGATGATTCTCTTCTTCAAAATATCATTGAAACTGCCCTGAATCATTTCATTGTAGAAGACAACCATGTCCATCAGAATTGATCATTGTATAATCTTTATGTTGCCATGTATAATGATCTCCTGGTTCTGCACATTTCACTTAACATCAGTTCATGTTAATCTCTCCAAATTGCTCTCCAGTGTAGTTGAATTAGTTCATAGCACCACCAACAATGTATTAGTATCCCAGTTTTCCCCCATCCCCTCGTCTCCATGATTATCTTTTCCTGTCATCTTAGCCAATCTGAGAGTTGTGTAGTGGTACCTCAGAGTTGTCTTAAAATGCATTTCTCTGATCAATATTGGTATAGAGCACCATTTCATATGGCTAGAAATGGCTTTATTTTCTTCACCTGAAAATTTTCAGTTCCTATCCTTTGACCATATATGAATGGGTGAATGGCCTAAATTCTTACAAATTTCAGTCACTTCTTTATATATTTTATAAATGAGGCCATTTTCTGAACCTTAGATTATAAAACTGTTTTGCAGATTATTGCTTCCTTTATAATCTTGTCTGCATTTGTTTTGTTGGTACAAAAACTGTTTAACTTAATATCCAAATTTTCCATTGTGTGTTCAATAACGTATTCTAGTTCTTCTTTGGCCACAAATTCCAAACTTTTCCACAGAACTCAGAGGCAAACTAGCCTTTTTTTCTTCTAATTTGCTTGTGATATCACACTTTATGTCTAAATCATGAACTCATTTCAAACTTATTTTAATATTGATTGTTAGGTGTGGGTCTATGTCTAGTTTATGTTATACTAATTTATAATTTTTCTAACAGTTTTTGTCAAATAGTGAGTCTTATCCTAAAGACTGAGACCTTTGGGTTTGTCAAACAATAAATTACTATTGTCATTATCTATTTTGTCTTGTGAACACAACCTGTTTTACTGATTGACTACTCTATTTCCTACCTAGTACAAAATGGTTGTGATCACCAATGCTTTATAAAATGATTTTAGGTCTGGTACAGTTAGGTCATTTTCATTTGCATTTTTTTCATTATCTGTCTTGAAATTCTTTGCCTTTTTTCATCCAGATGAATATTGTCATTATTTTTTTATCTCTGTAAAGTAAATTCTTGGGAGTTTGATTGGTATGGCACTGAATAAATATATTAGTATAATTAATATAGTCATTTTTATTATTTTAGGTCAGTCTACCTATAAGCATTTAATATTTTTTAAATGGTTGTGATTTCCACATCCCACATAAATTACCATGAGGTTTTTAGGCAAAATACCGCAGTGTTTGCTAATTTGTCCTGGTTATTTGACATTGGATCAACATATTAACTGTGAGACATACAACACAAATACAAAAGGCAAAGAGTGAGTGTCTGAACCTTTGAGTAATCTGGCCCCATTCATCTAGCAATGGAAATTAATCAGCAGCATGGGACCATGGCAACCTAAAACCATTCTCATGTGTAGAGGAAGCTTGAGATAATCTCTCCTTTGTCTTAAGAGCAGACTTTAGCCTGTAAAAATGGTAAGCAAAAAAGCAAAAAAGAACTCTGATCATAAATAGTTTTTATGGAGAAAGAGAAAAAATAGACTTCAAGCCCTGAGGATACTAAAGGCAAATTATCTCCAGATGAAGCCCCAAAAGGTGATGTGAGTTGCTCCCTATCTTCCAAGGCTCTCTTGGAAGAATTCAAAAAAAATCTTAAAAGAGAGTTAGAGGAAAAATCTGAAAAGGAAATGATAACTTTACAAGAGAGTTCGGGAAAAGGAAAAACATAAATTATCTGAAGCAAACTCCTTAAAATAGATTTAATGAAATGGAAAAAAAAATCACATAATTCTTTATAATATAGTTTTGAAGAAATATATAAAACATACAACTCCTTATAAAATAAATATGAAAAAGACACCAATTCATTGAAAAACAGAATTTGTGAAATGGAACAAAAATCCAATAAACAAAACATCTCATTTGAAAATGTAATTGGCCAAATGCAAAAAGGAGATAAAAAAATAAACAAAGAAAATTATTCATTAAAAATTGGAATTGAGGGGCGGAGCCAAGATGGCAGAGTGAGCAAATCTCTGTGTCCTCCTCTGACCTTCTTTCAAGTCAACAGTAAAATAAGCCTCTGAACTCATCTTCAATTCAACGAACCCAGAAATATTTGGACTAAGAAATTCTGCTTGCTGAAGTTACCTTTGAAGAACTGCATAAAGGTCTGTTTCAGTCAGCCAGGGGGGGCGAGCAGTGGGAGTGAGCAGTTTGTTCTGCTTCTGGAAGAGGCAGGAAACTGGGCAGGGCTCAGTGTGGCAGAAAATCATTTTCTCTAGGACTTTGAAACAAGCACTTCCTTTTTACCTGCAATATTTGGCTTTCCTCTAGCCTCTAGAAATGACACAAAATGATATTCTTCATTCACCTAAGAAAACAATCACTTTCATGAGATCAAAATACTGACTTCTTAGCCTTACTGTCACACACTGAAGATTCATCATTTATTGGAATCCTGACTCTAATAAGTGTTATTTATACAATTATAGACAAATCATCTTAATTTTGTGGTCCTTAGTTTTCTTATTTTAAAAACTAGTATAATGCAGGAACAATTCATGGATGTTAGGATCAAATGAGTTTATGTATGCATCTCTCTCTGTATACCTTTAAAAATGGTTCTTTTTTTTCTAAAAGGAATAAAATTTTGGTTAGGATAAACATTTATCTCTCTTATTTTGTAGTTAATTTATTCATAGATTATTTGGACTTAAAGTTACGTGCTCTAATTTTTTTTCTCAGCCCTTTTCTCTTCTTTAAGTATAATTTCTATCTTTGTCAATTTCTTTCTGGATAATTCTATACTTGTCACCACTGGGGAGTAGTGGAAAGAGACTTAGGTCTATAATTGGAATATCTAACTTTAAAAAATTGCACTGTGTGTGTATACATACACACACATAGATAGATATATAGATAGATAGATATGCATTCATATCTACATATATATATGTATGATATACATTGTATATGATATTTGGAGTTTTTAATCTTTAAATCATTTCTCACTCCAAATGACATGATTCTGTGGAGGGTATGGGGTCCAATTTTTCAGCTCTTTTTAATCCTATCCAATATTTTGCTACATTTAACTGTAGGACATAATCACTGAAATTATTTGCGTTGATATCTGAAGTAATTTGACCAGAATTCTTCATTGAAGTATTTTACAATTCATTTATGACATGAAAGCCTTGAAGGTATGGATTGTTTCATTATCTGTATTTGTATCCATACTTTCTGTAAGCACCTGAACTATCATAAGTGCTTAACAAAACCCTTGATTGCTTGAATCTGTTCTACTTCCTCCAGACTACTCTCATGATGAGACCAGTGATCAATGTCTTACTCATTTATATTTCCCCACATTCACCATACCCACACTTTTAAAAACAGTGATTGTTACATCTCTAAAATACCTCCTGGATACACACACACACACACACACACACACACACACACACACATTATATCAAAAGAACTTTTGCTTCCATACCAACCGTTTGGCAGGGAACAAAAGAACCAAATTGTTTTGGAAACAGATAATTAACCTGGACATGGGATCACATGTATGCAATCTTCTGTGAGGTCATCTATGAACTATGACCTAAAATTGTAGCCTGTTATTGGAAGGACATTCCCCATTTTCTCATAATTCTCCAGGTAATATTATCTGATAAACAGGAGTCTATCAGCATTTGTCTTTCACACACACACACACAAACACACACTATTTTACTTATTCCTTGGATCCTCAAAAATTTCCATTGTAGGAGTATTATGAGAAAATGATAAAATAAGTTCTTAATCCCCAAGTAAATGAGAGCTGTTGGCCAACACATCCCACTTTATTCTAGGTCAAGGCCAATCTCCAACTCATACTATTTGTTATTATTTAGTTGATTAGTTATGTCTAACATGTCATGACACCCCTCCATACCCTATTAGAGTTTTCTTGGCAAAGATACTGTAGTGATTTTCCATTTACTTCTCTCACTCAGTTTATAGGTGAAAAAATTGAAGCAAACAGGTTAAGAGACTTGTTCAGTATCACATAAATAGTAAGTGTCTAAGGGTGGATTTGGACCCAGGAAGATGAATCTTTCTGACTCTGAGCCCAGAAGTGTATCAGGCACCTTTTGGATTGTAGTGTAATCTTAAATAATTCAAGTTTCCATATTGAATTAAATACAATATTTTGCTGTATACTTCCACTCTCCTCCCACTTCAAGAAACTCAGACTTTCTGGGATTTTCAATTTTATCTCTTTCAGAATTCCAAACTCTTTTCCAGAATATCTCTTTTCTTGGACAAACCTGGGATCCAGTCTCTATCTTGTTGATATCTCACTACAATGTAAATATCATTAACCCTGTTAAATCCTGTTGGAGACAACAAGATAATCCATCTTATCAATGATGATTTAGCCTTATCCTGTATGTCTCCATCAGTATCCTTAAAATCTAAAATAACACAAAGATTTCAAAAGTTTCTAATGTATTCAATTAATGATCTACTTCCTCGCCTTCATTCTAATATTAAAGTTTTAATTTCCTTTTTTTTGCATATTACTGAAAGGTTATGATGAACTCATTCATTCAACTAACTTTTGAACCATAAAATTTTCCACAATATTAAACTTTTATTTTTTTTCTTTTTTTTGGAACAATTTAATGAAGTGTGCTATCCTTAATCTCCCAGTTATGAGGTTATGAGGGCTACACAAACTTGCCAAGTAGGCACAACATAATATTATGCTTGATAAAGGAAAACCATTTCTCTTTTCCCTGCAAGGATAAGGAAAGGAGGGATATATGCTACTCTAGGAGCTGGTACATGCCCAAACACATGTATAGATTTTTCTTCTGGACACCACTACATGATTAATGTATGCATTTTTTTCTAATTTCCCCTGGAACTATTTCCACATATACTACCATTTCCATACAAGTGGGAGAGCAAAATATAATTTTAGTATAGTTGGTACATCAATCATTGTCCACTATGAGGGTGTTCATCACAGTACAATCATCTTCCATGACAAGAAATTCAACTCAAATACTCAAAGGGCATATTTCCTCTCTTGTATTTATCCAAGTTGTTGGCTCTTGAGTAAAACAGAACGTGTCTGGGGGTCACATAAAAAATCTAGGAAGATGATGGTATGTCAAATGCAATCCCTGGAGATTTTCCTGGAATTCATCTATCCTCAGGAATACATATCATAAGTGAAAGGGAGATAAGTGAAGTCAAAGATAAAAATGTAGATGCCAAGTCTGAAATTATTTAAAATTTTCAAAGCTTTACTTTCTGTATACTTTCCAAATGATTCACATGTCTCACTATCACTGTTGTAAAAAAAATGGACAGTAATGACAAAGGCACAACAAATAATATTAAAGAAAGATCAAAGCTGAATTAAATATATATTCACAGTTTGCTAGATACGTAGCAATTTTCTTTCTCTCTGGGTTGAATTCATCTATTTTTATTATTGAAAACCTTACTGAAATCAAGAAATGCTAGTGCCCTCCTTCCCAGGTTTCTTTGGAATTAACCATTTGTATTTACTGATTTTAAATATATATTTAGTTGTTTCCTTGTCTATTTCAGTGCAAAGCTTCTTTTAATAAAAATTGGCTCATTCATTGCACATATATTCCCAGCACATGCCTGGCAAGTAGTAGATAGGTAGACTGATGGAGAGAGAGAGAGAGAGAGAGAGAGAGACAGAGAGAGAGAGAGAGAAAGAGAGAGAGAGAAACGGAGACAGACAGACAGTCAGAAACAGAGACAGACAGAATGAAATAGAGACAAAAAAAGACAGAAAGAGAGTTGGAAAAAGAGTCAGAGAGATAAAAAGAGAAAGAGAGACAGAAAGAGACAGGATGAAAGATAGGTAGAACATTTATTAAATTCCTACTGTTTAGCAAGGGAAGTAACAACTTAACACATTTTTTTGGGTTGATTTATATGTTGTTTTGGAGAATTCTATTATGTTACAAATATGCTACTCTTTTCAAAACAAAATGATGTTTTTGTGCATTTGTGAATGTGTGCACAAACTATTAGTAGTACTACTTCTGCTTTTACCAATACCTTTTCTCAATGAGATATTAAAATGCTAATTTCTCAATGAGTATTCTAATGCCAGAAAAATAAATGACAAGTAAACCTGGGCTGCTTTGGGCTGGATTCACTAAAATCTCATTTGGGAAAATATAGGTCCATTACAAATTGTGTGCCATAGTGAAACAGATTTCTCAGTCTCTGAGTGAGGAATTTATGCACACATCTAAAAGCAAGGATTCATTCATTCTCCCACACTGTAATGGGGAAATAAATATTCTGCTGTGATTTTAAAGTCTGTAAAATGACCCAGGTGGAGACTGAAATATAACTAGATTTATTAATCTGATTTCAAATTCATCTATGCAATGGGCCACTGGAATACCCATCATGTAAAAATGATGTTCTTAATATAAATAAGAATTTCTTTATTTAGAACCATTTTATACATCTTCCACTATTTTACCCTAGATGTTCCACATAAACTTTTGTGAGGAATGTACTATATAAATATTCTGCATTAATTAATTCAGTATTAAATGCAGAAAATGATAATTTGTATCTATATGTGTTTTTTGTGCATGTGTGGGTGTTTAATTAGTAGAGGAACAATCCAAGAGGAAACTAACAAGTAAAGAAAATCATTACTTACCTTTCAGTATGGAATCTTAGAATGAGCTGCCTTAAGCCACTGAGAAGTTACATGACTTGTCAAGAATTCAGGGTAATACAATGTATGTACAAGGGCGAGTTTGACCCCAGAACTTCTAGAATATGAATTTGTCAATCGGTCAGGCAGTCAATATTCAATCACAATGTATTTGTCACATGCTTTCTACATTTCAGGCACTGTGCAAAACAGAAAGGATAAAATATGAGCAAAAAATAGTTTGTGCCCTCAAACAATCGAACTTAATTATTTTTCAAATTCAATTTTTTCCAGTTCTAAAATTCACTTTCCCCTATTCAATGAGAAGGCAAGAAAAAATATTGCAAATATGTATAGTCATTAAAAACAAATTGCCATATTAGCCATCTTTCAAAAAGAGAAGAAAATATGCTTCATGAGCCCATCAGATTAACTTATGTTATAATAAAAGAAGACAACACATTATTGGGGAACTGAAAGCCAAAGAGTTAGGAGAGAAGGCAGTAAGGGATTTGACATAATGGCTAAGTCCAGAAAATAGGGAATGGGAAATCAGAAATACTTCCTCAGTCTTGAGATTCTAGGAAGAGTCAAAAACGGTAGAAGAGCTCCACAAGAGCTAAATTGAGGGAAGAAGCTGAAGTATTGTACCTAAATCTGTCGCAATCTCTGAATGTTCAGAGGGTAGGAAATCATAGAAATTTTCTAATCAGGAAGAAGGTACTCAGGGGCTATTCCCACATTAAAAGTTCACAAAGATAAGTAGTTTTTCAAGAACATAATTATCAAATAAAATTAACATTCTAACTGATTATAATTATATGTCAATGTTAGTTGGTTTAGTGATGAAAGGAAGAAAGGAGTGAAAAGAAAGTGAAACAATACTGTTTATGCTCCTAATTATACCAATATAGATAGTGTAACAGGTGCAACAGGTAAAGCTACATCCCTATTCCCCACCCATATATTCCATTTGGCTAAATTCTCCCATAAAATATCAAGATGAACACATCAGGAGTTTATAGAAAAATCATTATCAAGAAAGCATTGGAAGATGGCGAACTGCAAACAGCATTCTCTGTGAACTCCTGAGACCTTCCCCAGACCCAGAAAAAGTGAGCCTCCAAAGTGGTTTTGGAGTGAGGGCGCCACCAAACACTTGGACTACAACGCCCTTCTATCAAAAATCTACCTTGAAAGAACTCCAGAGAAGGTTAGCCTCAGGGGAAATCGGCTGCTGGTCGCTGGTCACAATCAGACACCAGCCAGGGCGCAAGTCAGGACTGCGATAGAGGAGCAGATTTTAGGCACCCAGGAAGCCCCTGGGAGACGCCTGGGCCACTTTGCTCTGCTTGAGGGCAGGTGCTTTGGCAGATCTGACTTTGGTAAAGGGTGGATCGAGAGCAGCTGAAAGCGTGGTCCTAGTGCGGATCTAGCCAAGCATCCCCACACCAGAAGTCAACTCAGCAAACTGCCCCAGGGCAAATACAAACTGTTGCAGTATTCTCTGCTGGTGACCAATACCCCAACTTTAAATCATGAGCAAGAAGCAGAAGAGAGCTCTCACCATAGACAGCTTTTATGGAGAAAAAATAGAACAGTCCCCAGATCCTGACATTATGAAAACAATCCCAGATAAAGACACAGGGGTGGACTTAACCTGGTCTCCCTGGAGACCTGGAAGATTGCATTAAGAATCTCAAAAGAGAGCTAGAAGAAGAATGGGAAAATAAATTGAGATCAGTGCAACAGAAATATCAAAAACTGGAAAATAGGACTGGTGAATTGGAAAAAGAAAACAATTCACTGAAAAACAAAATTGGTGAATTGGAAAAAGAAAAAAAAATCACTGAAAAACAAAATTGGTGAATTGGAAGAAGACAACAATTCACTGAAAAATAAAATTGAGAAAATGGAAAAAGACAACAATTCACTGAAAAATAAAACTGGCAAAATGGAAAAAGAATGCATTGAATCAAAAAATTCAATTGGCCAGCTACAAAAGGAGCTAAAAAACATAACTGAAGGAAATAATACTTTAAAAATTAAAATTGAGGGGCGGGGCAGCTAGGTGGCACAGAGGATAGAGCATCAGCCCTGAAGTCAGGAGGACCTGAGTTCAAATCTGCTCTCAGACACTTAACATTCCCTAGCTGTGTGACCCTGGGCAAGTCACTTAACCTCGATTGCCTCAGCAAAGAGCAAAATAAAATAAAATAAAATTGAACAAATGGAAGTAAATGACTCAATAAGACTTCAAGAATCAGTCAAACAAAAACAAAAAAAATGAAAAAATAGAAGAAAATATGAAATATCTCCTAGGAAAAACAACTGACTTGGAAAACAGATCCAGGAGAGACAATCTAAGGATTATTGGACTCCCTGAAAGCCACGATGAAAAAAAGAACCTGGATGCTATCTTCCAGGAAAGCATGAAAGAGAATTGCACTGATATTTTAGCATCAGAAGGCAAAATTGGCATTGAAAGAATTCACCGATCACCTCCAGAAAGAGACTCCAAAATTAAAACCCCAAGGAATATCGTGGCCAAATTTCAGGACTATCGCACCAAGGAAAGGATATTGCAAGCAGCTAGAAAGAAACAGTTCAAATACCGAGGAACTGTAATTAGAATTACAAAAGATCTCTCAGCTTCCACATTAAAGGATCGAAGGGCCTGGAATCAGATATTCGGAAAGGCAAAAGAACTTGGATTACAGCCAAGAATAAGCTATCCAGCTAGAATGAGCACCATCTTCCAGGGAAGAAGATGGTCATTCAATGATACAGGAGAATTTCACCTATTTCTAATGAAAAGACCAGATCTGAACAAAAAAATTGACTTCCAAATAGAGAACTCAAAAGAAGCATAAAAAGGTAAAAAGGAAAACTCTTGAGAACTATATTTCTACTATAGGTATCCTTAAAGAATGGTGGTATAATTTGATTTTTCTTTGATAATAATGGAAAAGAAATTAGAAGTGGAAGGGATACCATACTGAAAAAGAAAAAGGGTGGGGGGAAGGAGGCAAAATAAAGGAAAAATAAAGGAGGTAAAATAAGGCAAAATCTCATAAAGAGAAATAGAAGATCTAATATAATTGAGGGAAAGAAGGGAGGGCAATGAGTATTGTGTAAACCTTACTCTCATTAGATTGGAATGTAAGAGA
>JAJPUD010033898.1:0-11117 GCA_023553655.1 Myrmecobius fasciatus
TCCTCTTTCCTTTTTCTTATCAAAGTAACTAAAGGCTTATCTATTTTGTTGGTTTTTTCATAGAACCAACTCTTAGTTTTATTTATTAATTCAGTAGTTTTCTTATTTTCAATTTTATTGATTTCTCCTTTTATTTTTAGAATTTCCAATTTGGTATTTAACTGAGGGTTTTTAATTTGTTCTTTTTCTAGTTTTTTTTTAGTAATAAGCCCAATTCGTTGATCTTTTCTTTCTCTTTTATGCAAGTAAGCATCTAGAGATATCAAATTGCCCCTTATAACCACTTTGGCCGTATCCCACAAATTTTGGTATGTTGTCTCCTTATTGTCATTCTCCTGGATGAAATTATTGATTGTGTCTATGATTTGCTCTTTCACCCATTCATTCTTCAGGATTAGATTATTTAATTTCCAATTAACTTTTGGTTTATTTTCTCCTGGCCTTATATTGCATGTGATTTTTATTGCATGATGATCTGAAAAAGATGCATTTACTATTTCTGCCTTTCTGCATTTGATTTTGAGGTTTTTATGCCCTAACACATGGTCAGTTTTTGTATAGGTTACATGGAGTGCTGAGAAAAAAGTAAACTCCTTACTGTCTCCATTCAACTTTCTCCATAGATCTATCATACCTAACTTTTCTAACAATTGGTTTATCTCCCTAATTTCTTTCTTGTTTATTTTGTGGTTTGATTTATCTAATTCTGAGAGAGCAAGGTTGAGATCCCCCACTAGTATAGTTTGGCTGTTTATTTCTTCTTGCATCTCTCAATTTCTCCCCTAGGAATTTGGATGCTATTGCACTTGGTGCATATATATTTAGTATTGATATTGCTACATTATCTATGGTACCCTTTAATAAAATATAGTTTCCTTCCTTATCTCTTTTGATTAGATCTATCTTGGCTTTTACTTGATCTGAGATAAGGATTGCTACCCCTGCTTTTTTTTTTTTCACGTGAAGCATAATAGGTTCTGCTCCAGCCTTTTACCTTCATCCTATATGTGTCACTATGTTTTAGATGTGTTTCTTGTAGACAACATATTGTGGGATTCTGGTTTTTAATCCAGTCTGATATCCGCTTCTACTTTATGGGAGAGTTCATCCCATTCACATTCACAGTTAGAATAACTAATTCTGTATTTCTTGCCATCTTATTTACCCAAGTTATGTTTTCCCCTTTCCTTTCCCCTTTCTCCCTTCCCCCCTCCTCAGTATTTTGCTCTTGATGACCCCCTCCCCCAAACAATCCTCCACCGTTTAGATCCCCTCCCTCCTTTTTTAACTCCTTTCCCCTGATTCTTCTATTTTCCCTTCTAATAGTTTATTCCTTTCTTTTTACTCCTTTCCCTCTCACTTCCCTCAAGCAACAGACAAGTTTCTATGTGAAATCAAGTGTCTGATATACACTTTTAGAACCCAACCTGATGAGAGTAAGATTTACACAATGCTCATCTCCCTCCCTTCTTTCTCTCAATTATATTAGGTTCTCTTTGCCTCTTCAAGAGATTTTACCTTGTTTTTACCTTCTTTTTTTAGATCTTATTTTATACTTTTTCCCTCTTTTCCCCAGTATGACAACCTTTCCCCCTCTAGTTTTCTTTTTCATATTATCAAAGTAACATCTAGTTAATTTTACCCCCAAACTTTAAGTGTCCCCATAGTAGAAATAAAGTTCTCAAGAGTCCTTTCCTTTTTACCTTTTCATGCTTCTCTTGAGTTCTTTATTTGGAGGTGGAATTTTTTGTTGAGATCTGGTTTTTTTTTTCACTAGAAATAGGTGAAATTCACCTATATCATTAAATGACCATCTTCTTCCCTGGAGGATAATGCTCATTCTAGCTGGATAGGCTATTCTTGGCTGTAATCCAAGTTCCTTTGCCTTTCAGAATATCTGGTTCCAGGCCCTTTGATCCTTCAATGTGGAGGCAGACAGATTGTGTGTGATTCTAATTATTGATCCTTGGTATTTGAATTGTTTCTTTCTAGCTGCTAGCAGAATCTTTTCCTTGGTGGGATAGTCCTGACATTTAGCCACGATATTCCTTGGGGTTTTAATTTTGGGGCCTCTTTCAGGAGGTGATTGGTGAATTCTTTCAATGGTGATTTTGCCTTCTGATTCTACAATCTCAGGACAGTTTTCTTTCAGGATTTCCTGGAAGATAGGGTTTAGACCCTTTTTTTCATCATGGTTTTCAGGAAGTCCAATAATCCTTAGATTGTCTCTCCTAGATCTATTTTCCAAGTCAGTTGTTTTTCCTAGGAGATATTTCATATTTTCTTCTAATTTTTCATTTTTTTGTTTTTGTTTGACTGATTCTTGAAGTCTTATTGAGTCATTCACTTGCATTTGTTCATTTCTTATTTTTAAAGTGTTGTTTTCTTCAGTTACCTTTTTTAGCTCCTTTTGTAACTGGCCAATGGAATTTTTGTGTTCATTGCACTCTTTTTCCACTTCACTAATTTTATTTTTCAATAAATTGGTGTCTTTTTCATATATCTTTTGTAGGGCATCATATCCTTCTTGCACTGATTTCAATTTATTTTCCCATTTATCCTCCAGCTCTTTTATGAGGTTCTTTATGCAATCTTCCAGAAAGGCCTTTTGAAAAGGGGACCAGTGATGGTCCTTGCTGATTTCCTCTGGAGTTTTGTCTAAAGGAACCTCAGCATCTGGGGTCAGCTCTTCTCTGTTTCGATAAAAGCTGTCTATGGTGAGTGCTCTCTTTTGCTTCTTCATTTTTTTTTAGACAGCGTGGATGTCTCTTTAAGGCTTGGAAAAAATCTTTGCCCTGGGGCAATTCGGGGAATTAACTTATGGTGCTGGGCCGGTGGGGGCTAGGACTAAATCAGGATTACTCCTTAAACAAGGCAAGTCTGCCAGAACACCTGTCTACAATCAGGGTAGAGTGTCCTGAGTGCCTCACATAAACTCCAGGTGTTTGGAGTTTGGAGTGTGGAGTTTCTGCCACACTGAGCTGAGTTGAGTCCCACCCTCACTTCCAGCCTACACCGGAGTCCACTGTTCATCCCTCTGTCCGAGTTAGACAAACCTGATATGGAGTTCTTCAGAAAGCAGTGTCCAAATATTTCTGGATTCGTTGACTTGAAGATCAGTTCAGAGACTTATTGTATTGTTGGTTTGAGAGAAGATCGGCGGAGGACGTAGAGAGTCACCTTTTCACTCTGCCATCTTGGCTTTGCCCCCCGGAAGTCCCCTCCAGCTCATTTTAAAGATGAAGGCAAATAGGGTTAAGTGGCTTGCTCAGAATCACACAGGGAGGTACTCTATCTACTGCATCACTTAGCTGCTCATCTAGCACATAGTAGGTGCTTAATAAATGTTTTTTGACTCAAATGTTTTCCTTCAGCTTTAAAATACCATGATCTATTAAATGCTAGCCTAATTTATCTACTTCTGTTTTTCCTTTCCTCCCTTATTTTCCAACTTCTCCAAATACTCTATTCTAGTTGAACTACTTCCTTTCCTTCCTGACAAATCTACACCATTTCCACTTTCATTTAGTGTGATCTAGGGGAACAAACAATGAATTTGGAATCAGAGGACCTAAGCCTGCTACTAATTAACTGTGTGACACTGGGGAAGTCACTTCACTTTTCTGGTTCTCAGTTTTTAATCTATAAAATGAATAGATCAGTTTATATATTTTTCTAAAGTCCCTGCCTTCTCTTAATAATCTTTGTTTCTAGTCAATTCAACAAACATTTACTGAAAACTTAAAATATGCAAGGTGCTGTCCTAGTCACTGAAAAATTGATCTTGAAATCATAAAAAATGGATTTATGTGATATCTCCTTTAGCCATAGCTGTTATCTATTAACTAGCTGACGTTTATAGAACACTTTTCAGTTGACAAAACACTTTACCTATATCAATTTATTTGATTCTAGAAATAGCCCTTTAAGCATAGTAGTACAAATATTATCACTCCCTTTATCAGATGAAAAAATTGAGCCACAACTAAACTAAGCAACTTGCTAAAGTCCTACAATTAGATTCATAGGATCATCTGATGGAATCAGAAGAGACCTTAGAGGGTATCTAGTGCAATGATATCTCTTAGAAAGAAATGGAGAATATTTAGGAAATCTATTGAATTGATATTTTGTAAAATATTCTCCAAATACATTTTAATCTGTTTAGGGCCACACTTAGATGGACTAAGAGCTGCATTTGCAGACCTTTGATCTAGTCCAATCCCTTCATTTTATAGATAAAGAGGCTGAGGCTCAGAAAGATTTAATGATTTATCTGAGGTCATTAAGGTATCAAATAGCAGAGTCAGAATTTGAATCTAGGTCCTCTGAGTTCAAAGTCAGCACAAGATAGATACCATCATGTTTGTTGTTTCTTCCTTTATCCCTTTTCCTCCCCTCAAAAAATCTCTGACAAGAAAATATTAATAATACAGATTAAATTTAAAAGCTATTGCAGAGAATAACTGTCATTCACTGTTGAACATTATACAATCAGAATTTTAAGAAAACCAGCTATCTTGGTTGAAATCTAGGATGAGAATGTGCTACTAGGTCTGGAATCAATGACAGCATGTTTTCAATACTTTGCTTTGAGGTTATTTCCTGAAAATAGCTTACTAGTTCTATATATAGAACTAATTCTACCTCTTCATACAGTGGCCCCTAGGTACTTACATCTAGGTTTGACTCTAGAGGCCCTCAGATTCAAACTGAGTAGTCTCAACCTCGAGAAGATAATTACAAGTATCCAAATATCTATACCCTGAATCCAAATCCATGTGAATCTTGAGGTGATCAATAAGAGAGGATCATGCTTGAGATGCCTTCTACTTCCCTATCCTAATTCTTTCCAAGACTTTGTGTGATTCCCACCACCTCCATGAAACTTTCTCTAACTAATGGGATCATAAATTATAGAATCATAGATTTAGAGTAGAAAAGGACCTTAGCAATCACTGAATCCAACCTCTTCATTTTGTAAATAAGGAAACTGAGGCATAGACAGATTAAGTGATTTGCCAAGAAATACACAACTAGTAAGTATCCAAAGTGAGATTTGAAACCAGATAATACTGAGCCAAATACAACATCTCATCTACTATGGCAGGCTAATTTTTCAGGGCTCATTGATCTTTTCAGATTTTCTAAAGTGCTTAAACTCTACAATACTCTCTCTTCTTCTTTTTTAAAAATATTTATTTTTAAACATTCTTTTCTTTTTAAATTTTGAGTTCTTCATTCTCATCTCTTTCCCACCCACTGAGAAGGCAAGCTTTACGATGCCAATTATGTATGTGAAATCATGCAAAACATATTTCCATATTGGCTGCATCACAAAAAGGAAAAATAATAAAATAAGAAAATTATACTTCAATTTACATTGAAAGTTCATCAGTTCTCTTTTTAGAGGTAGTTAGCATTTTTTTCATCATGAGTCCTTTGAAATTATTTTGGATTGCTATATTAATCAGAATAGCCAAATCTTTCATTGTTGGTCATCATTACAACATTGCTGTTACTGTGCACAGTGATTTCTTAGCTGTCTTCATTTTATTTTGTATCAGTACATATAGATCTTGCCTAGTTTTTCTGAAACTACTCCCTCAATATAATCACAATTATATGCCACAACTTATCAACAATTTCCCAAATGATGAGCATCTCTTCAGTTTCAAATTCTTCACCACCACAAAAGAGCTACAATAAATATTTTTGTACATATGGGACTATTTCCTTTTTTTAAATATCTCTGGGACAGAACTAGTAGTAGTGGATATTGCTGGGTCCAAAAGAGTTTGCGCAGTTTTATAGATCTTCAGACATAGCTTCAGATTGTTCTCCAGAATAGGTGGACCAATTTACTACTCCACCAGTAATTCATTAATGACTTTCCCCCAGTCATTCCCTCCAACATTTGTCATTTGTGATCAGTATGGGAAAGTACTTCAGAGTTGTTTTAATTTGCCTTTTTCTAATCAATAGTGATTTAGAGATTTTTTTCATTTGACTATAGATAGCTTCCATTTTTTTTCTAAAACTTCCTTTTCATATTCTTTGATAATTTATCAATTGGGGAATGGCTCTTATATTTATAATTTAGCTCAGTTCCTTACATATTTGAGAAATGAAGTCTTTATCAGAAAAACTTGCTGTAAAATTTTTTTGATATTACTTCATTTTCTATGGTACCTTTAAGCAAAATGTATTTTCCCTGATTATTTCTTTCAATTAAGATTAATTTTGCTTTTGCTTTATCTGAGATCATGATTGCCATCTCTGCCCTCTTCACTTCAACTGAAACATAATTGACTGTTCTAGCTCATTTCAACTCTGTGTATATCTTTAGTCTTAAGAATATATTTTACATGTGCAAAATATGTTCGTAGCAGTTTTTATTGTGATAGCAAGAAATTGAAAATTGAGTGGATGCCCATCAGTTGGGGAATGACTAAATACATTATGATATATGAATGTAATGGAATATTATTATTTTATAAGAAATGATGAGCAGGCTGATTTCAGAAAAGCCCAGAAAGACTTGCATGAACTGATGTTGAGTGAAAAGAGAACCAAGAGAACATTTCAAACAGTAATAGAAAGATTGTATGATGATCAACTGTGATGGACTTGACTTCTCAGAATACAGTGATCTAAGACAATTCTAATAGACTTGGATGGAAAATGCTAGCCACATGCAGAGGGAGAATTATGGAGTCCGAAGGCAGATCAAAGCATACTATTTTCACCTTTTCCTCCCGTTTTTTTTTCCTTGTGTATTTTTCCCTTTTGTTCTGATTTTTCTTTTACAACATGGCAAATATGGAAATCTGTTTAAAAGTTTTATACATATATAACCTATATCAAATTGCTTATTGCTTTGGGTAGAGAGGAGGTTAGAGAGGGAGGAAGGAAAAAATTTGGAACACAAAGTCTTACAAAAATGAATGTTGAAAACTATCTTTACATGTAATTGGAAAAATAAAATACTATTGAGAAAAATAATAAATATATAGAGATTCTCTCTCAAGTTTATTAGGTTGGTCCTCTCAAGGAGACATAAACTCTGTGAGGTCTGAGACGTCTTATTCAGCTTTAGATCTCTCAATATGGAATATAGAGCTCCACACTTAGTAGGTCCTCCATAAATATGTATTGCTATTGGGCTCACTCCCAGTATTCCTCTTTCTTTTTCTCCACTCCTCAGATATAGGCCATCTGTTTTTGAATTCCCCAATATTGGCAGAGCTCAAAAGCTTGATTTGTGCATTTCCTCATTCAGTCTTGTTGTTTATCTCAGACTTTGGAAATGGAATTTTCACAGCGAAGGTGAAAGCCCACAATAGCAGAGGCTGATATTAAAGAAAACCATATTTTTCCTAGAACAGAATGGCCAATTACAGCATAGACAATCCAACCAATGCTTGCTATCTCTAAACAACAATGCTCATTTTATTAGCCCCTTTACATGGTGGAGGGGGAAATAAGAAAGAGATTTGTTCTGAATATCAGGGATTTCAGTTCCAGAAAGAGGCAGTTTCTCAGAAGTACAGTCTCCATTTCTAACAAAGCAGGGTCCATCCTCCAAATACTTGCCCCACATGTTAGTACTATTTTATCCCAGATCCTCAGTGTGTGAGCTGACTGATTCAAGGCTACCTTTGTCCTTAGCTTCTTTCATTAGAGCCAACTATACAATTCAGCTGTGTCCTTGGAGTTGGCTCCTTCCTACCATAGAGAGGATTTGAAATGGGGATTGATGTGAACAATATCATGGTTTTAACCTGGGTTACATTTTAATACATTTTTTCCTAGGAAGCTAAAAAGCCCAAAACCCTTCCTTTTAATGGTAAGAAGTGACCCTTCTGTCTACTTTTAGCATTTGACAAATTATTCAGGATGAAGATTAATCTAAATGAAAAATTACACTGAATGCCAACTTTCTCTAACCTTGAGGATGAGCTATGCTTGAAAGGACTTGAGCTGTGGCTTCACATCTCAAGGGAAAAGGAAGAATGGCTTACATAAGGTTTAGGATAGCAGACACAGAATTTAGAGCCCCCAAAGTACCTATAGTGGCCAACATTTCCAGGTTGTAGAGTCAAAACAGGATTTTTTTTTTCAGAACTAGATTCAGGCTTGAATGGTTTAAGTAATTACCTAACCTTTCCATTCTGCTTTGCACCTAGAGGCACATTAGAAATAATATCAATATAGAGATGAATCCCCAATTCAAAAGTTCAATATTCAAGACCTTCCTTTTAGGAATCTACCATAAGGAAATACCAAATTGGATTTACACATCTGGAAATGAGTATCTCCTTGGGGTTAAGGTGATGTTTGGTAATTTGTAAAATCTACATCTAACAACTCCTCTTGGGCCATTTTTTTTCAACTGGACATTCACACTCAAAGATTGGGATCCCCAAAATTTGCAATTGACAATTCTCTCAGAAAGATTCTAGGGCTAATCCTGAGCATCTGGGCTTCTAACAGTGGAGCCGTGAATCCTCCAGTGGTATGCTACCTATTATCAGTCAACTATTTAATTCCATTAATTATTAGGAAACAGATTTGCTAAGAGAGAAGCAAGGGGACATATAGATGACATAGTGAATACAGCACTGGTCCGGGAGGTAGGAAGAACTGAGTTTAAATTTGGATGCAGATACTTACTAAGTAGGTGACCTTGCACAAATCACTTAACCCTGATTTTGTGAGAGAGGGGAAGAGGGGGAAAGGGATGGGAAGATCGAGGGGGGGAGGAGAAAGAGGGGGGAGGGGAAGAGGGACAGGAATAGAGAGAGGGAGGACAAGCATAGGGAGAGGGAGATGGACAGAAAGGAAGAGGGAAAGAGAGGGACAGGAACAGGGACAGAGAGAAAAAGAGGGAGAGGGAGAGAGACAAGGAGAGGAACAGGGACAGGGACAGGAAGAGGGAGAAGCAGAGGGAGATAAGGAGAAAGGGGGAGGGAGAGGGAGAAAGGGAGAAAGGGAAAGCCAGAGGGAGAGAAGGAGAAAGGGAAAGCCAGAGGGAGAGAAGGAGAGGGGGAGGGGGAGGGAGACAGAGAAAGACAAATAGAGAGGGGGGCAAGAATGGTTGGTACTGAACAGTCCTCACAAAACAGAAGGGCACTTTCCTCTCATGCACACAAAATCTTTGGGGCAGCAAATTCAAACTTAAAGTACTATATCAGTGAAGAACACATAGAAAACGTGTAGCTAAGTAGATACTTCTTGATTCTTGCTCCTAGAAATCCTTTTCTCCCTTCATGGAGTCTTCATGAAATTCCCGTAAAATATAACTCTTTGCTGGGTCAGGTTACATCTCCATTATGCCAGGATTCTCTGTTTGCTGCTGGTATTTTCTCCCCACCTGCTCAATTGCTGGTAAAGGAAAAGCTATTACATGGCTACTGCAATGGCTCCTTGGCAGACTAGGCTGCTATTGGGATAGGATACTCAGCCATTGTTCTATAATTTCTCAGACTTTGCAATGCTCTAAAGGTTACTGTTTGAAGATGTCCTCAAACAGGTGTGTCCATTTCAAGGTTGTGGTTCTACACCTTCCAACTCTTGTGATTACCATGGTTCCCTCTGCTCAATTCTGTTACTGACTGGTTGCTGGTGAGACCTCTGGCTCTCTTGGACTCACAAGATTGCCTGGGTATTCTATTTTGGAAATATTCATTCATTTAGGATCAAGAAAAAAATAAATACAAAAGAAAAAGAGGTGCCATGTTTCTCATAGACACTGGATGGTTGAGCTGATCCTAAATGAATGTTGTTACCATCATTATCATTATTTTGAGATATACACAATTATTAAATTTTTAGTATCAGGAGTTCCTTCCAGGAGTGGAGCCATGGTGGCAGAGATCAGACAGGAGTCTCTGTAACCTCCTCTAACCTCCCCTCAAACCAACAACATATGAAGCCTCTAGACTGATTCTGAAGCAAAAAAATCCACAATATCTGAAGAACAACACGATTCTAGAAGAAGATACTCTGGAAGAACCTCAAAACAGGTCTGTTTTAATGGGGCAGGGGGTGGCCTACTGAACCCAGACTGCAGTGCAGGGAGACCGGGGCAGGGAGCTGGAACAGGGAGCTGGAACAGGAGTCGGAACAGGAGTGGGAGCGTTGTGCTTTTCACACACCTGGGAGTCTTCTGCGAGCCTCTTGGAACAATTTGTCCTGATTGTGGGCAGGTGGTTTGGAGGGTCTGCCTTTTGAGGGGGATAGATTGTGAACCACTGAACCCCTGATGAGCATCGGAACTAGCTGCCATTACACAGCACCTTAAAGCAATCAATCAAACAACAGGACTGATAAGCACCAGAAATAATTCAATCAGCTGAGCTGCCCAGCCCCTAACATAATTCAATCAGCAGAACTGCCCAGTTCCTGAAATAACTCAATCAGCAGAACTGCCCCAGGGCAAATTAAAGCAGCTGTCCCACCTTTGCCCTAAACAGACCTCACACCTTAAAAAAAAAATGAATAAAAAACCAAAAAGAGCTCTCACCATAGACAACTTCTATGGAGAGAGGGAAGAACAGACCTCAAATCCTGAGGCCCCTAAAGGTAAAGCAACTCCAGAAAAAGCCCCAAAGAGAGACATAAATTGGTCTCCATGTCACAAGGCTTTCTTTGAAGATTGCATAAAAAATCTTAAAAGAGAGTTAGAAGAAACATGGGGAAACGAAATGAGATCACTGCAAAATAAAATAGAAAAAATGGAAAAAGAATGCAATGAACAAAAAAATGTAATTGGTCAATTGCAAAAGGAACTAAAAACAGTAACTGAAGAAAATAAGACATTAAAAATTAGAATCGAACAATTGGAAATTAATGACACATCAAGACTTCAAGAATCAGTTGAACAAAAACAAAAAAATGAAAAGACAGAGAAAAACATGAAATATCTCCTAGGAAAAACAACTGACCTGGAAAATAGATCTAGGAGAGACAATCTAAGGATTATAGGGCTTCCTGAAAGCCATGATGAAAAAGAGAACCTGGACACTATATTCCAGGAAATCATAAAAGAAAACTGCCCTGATATTTTACACCCAGAAGGCAAAATACTCCTTGAAACAATCCACCGATCACCT
>JAJPUD010033899.1:0-11116 GCA_023553655.1 Myrmecobius fasciatus
TTCATGATCTAGGCATAAAGAATGATATTATAAACAAATTAGAACAATGTAGGATGGTTTACCTCTCAGACCTGTGGAGGGGGAAGGAATTTGTGACCAAAGAAGAACTAGAGGTCATCATTAATCATAAAATAGATAAGTTTGACTATATCAAGTTAAAAAGTTTTTGTACAAACAAAATGAATGCAGACAAGATTAGAAGGGTAGCAGTAAACTGGGAAAATATTTTTACATCCAAAGGTTCTGATAAAGGCCTCATTTCTAAAATATATAGAGAACTGACTCAAATATATAAGAATTCAAGCCATTCTCCAATGGATAAATGGTCAAAAGATATGAACAGACAATTTTCAGACGAAGAAATTGAAACTATTTCTGGTCACATGAAAAGGTGCTCCAAGTCACTATTGATCAGAAAAATGCAAATTAAGACAACTCTGAGATACCACTACACACCTGTCAGATTGGCTAAAATGACAGGAAATGATAATGATAACTGTTGGAGGGGATGTGGGAAAACTGGGACACTGATACATTGTCGGTGGAACTGTGAACGGATCCAACCATTCTGGAGAGCAATTTGGAGCTATACTCAAAAAGTTATCAAACAGTGCATACCTTTTGACCCAGCAGTGTTTCTACTGGGCCTATATCCCAAAGAGATTTTAAAGGAGGGAAAGGGACCCACATGTGCAAAAATGTTTGTGGCAGCCCTTTTTGTAGTGGCAGGAAACTGGAAATTGAAAGGATGCCCATCAATTGGAGAATGGCTGAATAAATTATGGTATATGAATGTTATGGAATATTATTGTTCTGTAAGAAACGACGAGCAGTATGATTTCAGTGAGGCCTGGAAAGACTTGCATGAATTGATGCTGAGTGAAATGAGCAGAACCAGGAAAACATTATACACAGCAACAAGACTATGTGATGATCAATTTTGATGGACATGGTTCTCCTCAACAATGATGTGATTCAAACCAGTTGTTCAGCGATGAAGATAGTCATATACATCCAGAGAGAGGCCTGAGGGAACTAAGTGAGAACCACAACAAGCATTTTAACGCTTTCTGTGAATATTTCCATGCATTTTGTTTTCCTTCTTAGGTTGTTTTTTCTTCTTCTCTTTCTAGATCTGATGTTTCTTGTGCAGTAAGATAACTGTATAGATATGTATACATGTATTGTATTTGTCATATAATTTATCCTATTTAGCATGTATTAGATTACCTGTCATCTAGGGGTGGGGGGAAGGAGTGGAAAAGCTTGGGGAAAAAAAGGTTTTTTTTGCAAAACTCAATGTAGAAAAATCACTCATATGTTTTGTAAATAAAAAGCTTTATTAAAAAAATTAGGAATTTAAAAAAAAAACAATTTAGTGTTTGATAAACCCAAAGACCTCAGCTTCTGGGATAAGTACTCACTATTCGGCAAAAACTGCTGGGAAAATTGGAAACTAGTGTGGAAGAAATTAGGGCTTGACCCATACCTAACACCACATACCAAGATAAGATCTAAATGGGTTCAAGATCTAGATATAAAGAGTGATTTTGTAAGCAAGTTAGAGGAACGTAATATAGTTTACCTCTCAGACCCGTGGAGATGGAATAAATTTTTGTCCAAAGAAGATCTGGAACTCCTAATTGAACACCAGATGGATAATTTTGATTATATTAAGTTAAAAAGTTTCTGTACAAATAAAACTAATGCAGACAAGATTAGGAGGGAAGCTTCAAATTGGGAAATCATCTTTACATTTAATGGTTCTGATAAAGGCCTCATTTCTAAAATATATAGAGAATTGTCTCATATATATAAGAATTCAAGCCACTCTTCAATAGATAAGTGGTCAAGGGATATGAACAGACAATTTTCAGATGATGAAATTAAAACCATCTCTAGTCATATGAAAAGTTGCTCCAAGTCACTATTGATCAGAGAAATGCAAATTAAGACAACTCTGAGATACCACTACACACCTGTCAGATTGGCTAAAATGACAGGAAAAGATAACGATGAACATTGGAGGGGATGTGGGAAAGCTGGGACTCTAATACATTGTTGGTGGAACTGTGAACAGATCCAACCATTCTGGAGAGCAATTTGGAGCTATGCTCAAAAAGTTATCAAACTGTGCATACCCTTTGACCCAGCAGTGTTTCTACTGGGCCTATATCCCAAAGAGATCTTAGAAGAGGGAAAGGGACCCACATGTGCAAGAATGTTTGTGGCAGCCCTTTTTGTAGTGGCTAGAAACTGGAAACTGAAGGGATGCCCATCAATTGGAGAGTGGCTGAATAAATTATGGTATATGAATGTTATGGAATATTATTGCTCTGTAAGAAACGACCAGCAAGATGATTTCAGAGAGGCCTGGAGAGACTTGCATGAACTGATGCTGAATGAAACGAGCAGAACCAGGAGATCATTATACACGGCAACAACAATATTACATGACAATCAATTCTGATGGACATGGCTCTCTGCAACAAAGAGTTGTCTCAAACCAGTTCCAATTGTACACTGAAGAAAACCATATACACCCAGAGAGAGGGATATGAAATATGGACCACAACGTAACATTTTCATGCTCTCTATTGATGTTTGCTTGTATTGTGTTGTCTTTCTCTGATTTTCTTTTTTTTTTCTTGTAGATAGGATTTTTCTTGTACAACTTGTTAAGTATTTCAATATTATTGACATGTAGTGGACTTCCTGCCACCTAGGGGAGGGGAGGGGACTGGGGGTAAAAGTTATAATGCAGAGTTTTGTAAAGATCAGTGCTGGGGAACTACCCATACATATGTTATACAAATACAAAGCTTTAATTAAAAAAAAAATAAAAAAGAAAAAAAAGAAGGTATTTTGTTTTGGTTTTTTAACTATATTAAGAGGGAAAAAGGCTCTTGATTGGAATGAATAGAATTATGATAATTGATAATAGTAATAAGTCAGAGATATTAAAATTATATTTTGTTTCCTATTTTCTCTAGAGAGAAAGACCTTTGGACTGAAAAGTTCAGAATAAAATTAACGAATAGGGAGTTGATATCCAAAATAAGTAAGGAGATAATTATAAAGCATCTAGCTGCCCTTGATGAATTTAAATCATTGGTGCCAAACAAACCACATCTTCAAGTTGTGAAGTAATCAGTTGTGATTGCTTAGCCATGCCAATAATATTTGAAAGATCATGAAAAACAAGAGAGGTGCCATAGGAGTAGAAAAGAGAAAAGGTTGTCTTGATTTTCAAAACAATAAAAGGAGAAGAAAATTGATACAAGTCCTTGAAGCATAACTTTAATTTTTTGGATGATTCCACAATGACTCATTAAAGATATAAGCTGGTGAATATCTAGAAAAGTAAGCAGTGATTACAAAAAACCAAAATAGTTTAATTAGGAACATGTTGTGATAGACTAACTTCATTTCCTTTTTTAACAGTTTACTAAATTAATATGTTAAGACAGTGATTTGGATATAATTTACCAAGATTAGCAAAATTTTTAATGTTCATATTGTTCCAGCAGAGAAAATATGAGAGAAATGATTATATAGATCCAGAGTTGTTTTTTCTTTGCCATTGAATCTTTTTTTTAATTAAAGCTTTTTCATTTTTCAAAACATATGCATGGATTGCATGGATAATTCTTCAGCATTACCCATGTAATGTAATGTAAAGTTTTCTAAAACTTTGTGTTCCAATTTTTCCCTCACCCCTTCCCCTAAATGGCAAGTAGTCCAATATGTGTTAAACATGGTAGAATTATATGTTAAAACAAATACATGCATACATATTTATACAATTATCTTGCTGCACAAGAAAAATCAAATCAAGCTGGAAAAAATGGGGAAGAAAATAAAATGCAAGAAAACAGCAAAAACAGTGAAAATGCTATGTTGTGAACCACACTCAGTTTCCACAGTCTTCTCTCTGGATGTAGATGGCTCTCTTCATCATAAGATCATTGAAACTAGTCTGAACCATCTCATTGTTGAAAAAGGCCATGTCCATCAGAATTGATCACCTTATAATATTGTTGTTGCCATGTACAATGATCTTATGGTTTTGCTCATTTCACATAGCATCAGTTCTTGTAAGTCTCTCCAGGCCTCTCTGAAATCATCCTGCTGACCATTTTTTACAGAACAATAATATTCCATAACATTTATATACCATAACTTATTCAGCCATTCTCCATCAGATGGGCATCCACTCAATTTCCAGTTTTTTGCCACTATAAAAAGGGCTGCCACAAACATTTTTGTACATGAGGGTCCCTTTCCCTCCTTTAAGATCTCTTTGGGATATAAGCCCAGTAGACACAATAATGGATCAAAGGTTATGCACAGTTTGATAATTCTTTGGGCATAGTTGAGCATAGTTGTCCAAAAAAAATTGCTCTCTAGAATGGTTGGATCAATTCACAGTTCCGCCAAGAATATATTAGTGTACCAGTTTTCCCACATCCCTTCCAACTTTTGTCATTATCTTTTACTGTCCTCTTATACAATTTGAGACATGTGTAGTGGTATCTCAGAGTTTTTTAAATTTGCATTTCTCTGATTAATAATGATTTAGAGCACCTTTTCATATTACTAGAAATGGTTTCAATTTCTTCATCTGAAAATTGCCTGTTCATATCCTTTGACCATTTATCAATTGGAGAATGGCTTGAATTCTTACAAATTTGAATCAATTCTCTATATATTTTAAAAATGACATCTTTATCAGAACCCTTGAATGAAAAAAAAATTTTTTCCCAGTTTATTGCTCCTCTTCTAATCTTGTTTATACAAAAACTTTCTAACTTAATACACTCAAAATTATCTATTTTGTGATCAATAATGATCTCCAGTTCTTCTTTGGTCACACATTTCTTCCTCCTCTACATATCTGAGAAGTAAACTATCCTATGTTCTTCTAATTTGTTTATAATATCATTCTTTATGTCTAGATCATGAACTCATTTTGACCTTATTTTAGTATACAGTGTTAGGTGTGGGTCAATGCTTACTTTCTGCCATACTAGTTTCCAATTTTCCCAGCAGTTTTTGTCAAATAGTGAGTTCTTATCCAAAAAACTGGGGTCTTTGGGTTTGTCAAACATCAGATTACTGTAGTCACTGACTATTTTGTCCTGTGAATATAACCTATTCCACTGATCAACTACTCTGTTTCATAGCCAGTACTAAATGGTTTTGATGACTGCTGCTTTATAATATAGTTTTAGGTCTGCTACAGCTAGGCTACCTTCATTTGCATTTTTTTCATTAATTCCCTTGAAATTCTTGACCTTTTGTTTTTCTAAATGAACTTTGTTATTATTTATTCTAGATCTGTAAAATAATTTCTTGGGAATTTGATTAGTATAGCACTAAATAATTAGATTAATTTAGGTAGTATTATCATTTGTATTATATTCGTTCGGCCTATCCAAGATCACTTGATAATTTTCCAATTGTTAAGATCTGACTCTATTTGTGAGCAAACTTGTTTCACCCCTGATCTTATTGGGAATGATTCTAGTTTGTCCCCATTGCATATGATGCTTGCTGATGGTTTTACATAGATACTATTGATCATTTTAAGGAAAACTCCATTTATTCCTAAGCTCTCTAGTGTTTTTAATAGGAATGGGTGTTGCATTTTTTTCAAAAGTTTTTCTGCATCTGTTGAGATAATCATATGATTTTTGTTAGTTTGGTTATTGATATAGTCAATTATGCTAATAGTTTTCTGTGAAGTGTAAATGACAGACTAGCTGTATTGGCTCTCACAAAGACCATGAAAGCAATAAAAGGGAGAAACATCTATGTATTTGGTCAAGACAAGTTTATTGTATCTGTGCTCTCCATATTCAAGCACTAAAACCACAAAAAATACTAAGGAAACATAAAGCAGATAAATCAATCAGTGCATGAAGGGACAATGTTTTGTATAACAGTAGAAACTAGGCATTCCCTATAGAAACAATTTTACCCCTTTGGCATTCTGATTTATGATACACACTCAACACACTCATTCCTAATTCTTCTCAATCTTTGCTGGTCTGCTGGCTGACACTTAGGGAGGTTCAAGGGGAGTTCAAAGCCACGTTAAGATGACCCTAAATCCTCTAGCTAAGCAGGTGTTGCTGAGAAGGTGTTGTTGTCTAGAGGAACAGTTTTGCTAATATTGAGCCAGCCCTGCATTCCTGGTATAAATCCTATTTGGTCATGGTGTATTATCAATATTCATTACTGATCTATAATTTTCTTTCTCTGTTTTCGTCCTACCTTGTTTAGGTATCAGTATCATGTGTGTGTCATAAAAGGAATTTGGTAGGAGTCCCTCTTTCCCTATTTTTTTCAAGTAGTTTGTTTAGTATTGGAGTTAATTGTTCTTTAAATGTTTGGTAGAATTCACATGTAAATCCATTTGGCCCTGGAGATTTTTGTTAGGAAGCTGATTAATAGCTTGCTCTATTTCTTTTTCTAAAATGGGGCTATTTAAATAATTTATTTCCTTTTCTGTTAATCTGGGCAATCTATATTTTTGTAGTTATCCCTCCATTTCATTTAAGTTATCAAATTTATTGACATAAAGTTGGACAAAATAACTTCTAATTATTGCTCGAATTTCCTCTTTATTGGTAGAAAGTTTTTTCTTTTCATTTTTGAGACTAATAATTTGATTTTCTTCTTTCCTTTTTCTAATCAAATTAACTAAAGATTTACCTATTTTTGTTTTTTTCTTCATAAAACCAACTCTTTAGTTTTATTTATTAATTCAATAGTTTTTTTTTTTTACTTTCAAGTTTATTAATCTTCCCTTTTAGTTTTAGAATTTCAAGTTTGGTATTTAATTGAGGCCTTTTAATTTGTTCTTCCTATAGCTTTTTTAGTTGCAAGCCCAATTCATTGATCTCTTCTTTCCCTATTTTATAAAAGTAAGCATCTAGTGATATAAAATTTCCCCTTATAACTGCTTTTGCTGCATCCAAAAAATTTTGGTATGTTGTCTCCTTGTTGTCATTCTCGTGGATGAAATCATTGATTGTGTCTATGATTCGATGTTTCACTCCTTCATTCTTTAAGTTTAGATTATTTACTTTCCAATTAATTTTTGGTCTATTTTCCCCTGGTCTTTCATTGAAGGTAATTTTTATTGCATGGTGATCTGAAAAAAATGCATTTACTATTTCTACCTTTCTGCATTTGATTTTGAAGTCTTTATGCCCTAATACATGGTCAATTTTTGTAAAGGTTCCATAAACTGCTGAGAAAAAGTGTACTCCTTTCAGTTTCCATTCAGTTTTCTCCAACGATCTATCATATCTAGCTTTTCTAATATTCTGTTTACCTCCTTAACTTCTTTCTTGTTTATTTTGTAGTTCAATTTATCTAGTTCTGAGAGAGAGCAAGGTTGAGATCTCTCACTATTATAGTTTTGCTGTCTATTTCTTCTTGTAGCTCTCAACTTCTCCTTTAGGAATTTAGATGCTATACCACTTGGTGTATATATGTTTAGTATTGATATTACTTTATTATCTATGGTACCCTTTAGCAAGATATAATTTCCTTCCTTATCTCTTTTAATTAGACTTCTCCTGAAACATAATAGATTCTGCTCCAGGCTTTTACCTTTACTCTGTATGTATCACTATGCTTTAAATGTATTTCTTGTATACAAAATATTGTAGGATTCTAGCTTTTAATCCAGTCTGCTATCCATGTCTATTTTATGGGAGAGTTCACCCCATTCACATTCACAGTTGAAATGACTAATTCTGTAGTTTCTGTCATCTTATTTACCTCAAATTATGCTTTTTTTTTCCTTTCCCCCTTTCTTTCCTCCCCAGTATTTTGCTTTTGATCATCACTTCCCTCCAGAAGCCCTTCCTCTTTATGACCCCTTCCCCTTTCTTATACCTTTCTTCTACTATTTCTGCTTTCCTTTCTATTAGTCTCCCTTTTTCCTTTTTCCTTTCCCCTCACACTTCCCTATAAGGTAAGAAAAGTTTCTTTGTGGAATCAAATATGTCTAATATTCTCTCTTTGAGCCAAATCTGATGAGAGTAAGATTCACACAATGTTCATCCTCCCTTTTTCCCCTCAATTATAATAGGTTTTCTTTGTTTCTTAATGAGATGTAATTACCCTCACTTTACTTCCATTTTCCTGCTTTTTTTCAGTACAATCCCCTTTCCACTTCTAGTTTCTTTCTTATATTATGACAGTAAATTCAAATTATACCTGCCCTCTCTATGTATACCCATAACAGAGATATAGTTCTCAAGAGTTCTTTCCATTTTACCTTTTTATGCTTCTCTTGAATTGTGTATTTAGAGGTCAATTTTTTTTTGTTCAGCTCTGTTCTTTTCATCAGAAATAATTTAAATTAACCTGTATCATTGAATATCCATCTTCTTCTCTGAAAGAAAATGCTCAATTTAGCTGGATAGTTTATTCTTGGATGCATTTCAAGTTCCTTTGCCTTTCAGAATATCCACATTCCAGACCCTTTGATCTTTTAAGGTAGAAGCTTCTAGGTCCTCGATAATCCTGATTGTGGCTCCTTGGAATTTAAAGTGTTTCTTTCTAGCTGCTTCCTATATTTTTCCTTGATCTGATTGTTCTGAAATTTAGCCATGATATTCCTTGGAGTTTTCATTTCATTTCATTTCAGGAGGTGATCAGTGAATTCTTTCAATGGCTATTTTACCTTTTGATTCTAAGACATCCGGGCAGTTTTCTTTAATGATTTTTCTGAAAGATAATGTCTAGGCTCTTTTTTTCATCATGGTTTTCAGGAAGTCCAATAATGCTTAGATTGTCATTTTTAGATTTATTTTCCAGGTCAGTTTTTTTTTCCAAGTAGGTATTTTCCATTTTCTTCTATGTTTTTCATTTGTTTGGATTTGCTTGACTAAATTTTGGATGTCTCATTGAGTCATTCATTCATTTCTATTTGTTCTGTTCTGATTTTTAGTGATTCTTTTCTTTAATTATCTTTTTTTAGTTCTTTTTGTATTTGGCCAATTGAATTTTTAAATGAGTTGTTTAGTTCTTTGGATTTTTTTCCAATTTCACAAATTCTGTTTTTAATGAGTTATTTTCTTTTTCCATTTCACAAATTCTCTTTTTCAAGGAGTTGTTTTTCCATTTTGTCAAATCTATTTTGTAAGGAGTTTTCTTCAGATAATTTGTGTGTTTCCTTTTCAAAACCCTCTTTCAAAGTTCTTGTTTCCTTTCCTTATTTTTCTTCTAGCTCTCTTTTAAGATCCTTTTTAACTTTTTTTCCAAGAGAGCCTTGTGAAATGAGGACCAATTCATATCATTCTTTGGGTCTTCATCTGGAGAAAACATGCTTTTAGTGATGTCAGGATTTAAAATCTGTTCTCTTTCACTCTAAAAACTGTCTGTGGTAAGAATTCTTTTTTGCTTTTTTACTTATTTTTTTAAGTTGACGTCTGCTTTTAGGACAAGGGGAAGATTGTCCAAGCTTCCTCTACAAGCCTTGGTGGCTGTACTGGGTCAGTGCTGACTGATTTCTGGTGCTGGGTGAGCATGGGAAGGTCCTATGAAATTCTGGTGTTTGAGGGTTTACTATTTGCCTTTTTTATTTGTCTTGGTTGTCTTATATCTAGTTTACTGATCTACTGGCTTGCAACCAGGGCAAAGTAGTCAACACTGTTGTAGATTCCTCCTGGTAGATTCTCCAGGGTGCAGAGCCCACACTGCCCCAGGACTGTGCACTGCCTACAATCCACATTTGTGCTTGGCCTGCCTCCATCCATGCTTGATTGAAACACAGTTTTTTCTGGAGATCTTTGAAATTATCTTCTGCTAGTAATTTGTTACACTCCCAATATTCATGAATTTTGTCACCCCAAAACCAGTTTAGAGGCTGGATTTGCTATTAGTGTGAGGGTCATGGGGAGAGCTCAGAAAAAGACATGTCTCCTCTCTACCATCTTGGCTCTGCCCCTCTGTCATTGAATCTTAGTTTATTTTTAATACACATTGTTTTCTGAATTGTGTTTGGAGAGAAAAATCAGAGCAAAAGTGAAAAGCCATGGGAGAGATTAAAAATAAATAAATAAATAAACATAGCATGTATTGATTTACATTCAGTTTTCTTAGTTCTTTTTCTGAATGCAGATGGCACTTTCTGTCTAAAGTCTATTGGATCACTGAATTACTGATAAGAACTAAGTCTTCATAATTGATTTTTGCACATTCTTGCTGTTATTGTGTCCAGTGTATTACCAGTTCTGCTTGTTTCACTCAGCATCAGTTCATGTAAATATTTCCAGGTCTTTCTATAATTAGCTTGTTCTTCATTTTTTATAGAAGAAAAATATTCCATTACTTTCATGTACCACAACTTGTTCAGCCATTGCCCAGTTGATGGGCATCCACTTCTTTTCCAAATCTTTGCTACCACAAAAAGAACTGCTACAAACATTTTTACATATGTCCTTTCCCTTCCTTTATGATTTCCTTGGATTACAGACCTAGTAATGGTACTGCTGGGTCAAAGGTATGTACAGTTTTATAGCCCTTTGGGCCTAGTTTCATATTGTTCTCCAGAATGGTTAAATCATTTCACAACTCTATCAACAATGCATTAGGGTTTCAGTTTTCAATTAATTTTAATCTATCTTTCCCTGACCTTTTATTGAATATAATTTTTGTTATATTGTGGTCTGAAAAGGAAGAATTTTCTATTTCTGCCTTTTTGCATTTGATTGTGAGGTTTTCATGCCCCAACACATGGTCAGTTTTTGTATAGGTGCCATGTTCTACCAAAAAAAGTTGTATTCCTTTCTGTCCTTGTTCAATTTTCTTTTTTTTTGTTATTTATAAATATATTTGTATATATTCCAACTACACACACATAACAATGACAATAAATCTGTGATTGTATAACCTCAAAGGTCCCTTGCAGCTCAAAAATAGTTCTTTTCAACAGCAATATTTTCTAGTCAAGTTAAAAAGCCAGCTCTCAATCTATTGCTCAAGAATACCATTCCTTCACTGATGCATTGTTGGTGGAGCTGTGAACGGATACAGCCATTCTGGAGAACAATTTGGAGCTATGCTCAAAAAGTTATCAAACTGTGCATAC
>JAJPUD010033900.1:0-11116 GCA_023553655.1 Myrmecobius fasciatus
CACAAGAATGTGCAATATAGAATATCTATATAATACAAAATAATAATAAATTAGAATCCAAAGATTCTACTCAGACTCTCATCCTATTCAGACTCTAAGTTTCAATCATGATTAAGCCTAGTTACAATTATCATTATTTCCTTTTTCTTGAGGCAATTACACTTCCTATTAATTCTGAATGTAGGTAATTTGCACATAGTTGTTTGCATGCCATCTCTCCGATTAGAACATAAGCTTGTTGAGGTCAGGACTTTTATCCTTTTGCCTTTCTTTGTATTCCCAGTACCTGGTACATAGTAGGCACTTAAAGGTTCACTGACTAACCAAGAGTTGGTCCTCTTAAGGCTGGATGTGGGATCTCCATAGGAAGGAGGTATGAGGACCATGATGTTTCCGAGGCTCTCGGCCTGAGACCTGGGCTTTCCTGGAGGGGTAGAGGGGGCTTGACCTTTCTGGCACACTCATGTAAAACAGTGCCCTGTGCTGGTCTTTTGCCATTCATTCCTCTTCTCTAAAGCTTAGCCAGTTTCTAAATAGACTTTGTATGCTTAGGAAAGATTGCTCCTGGAAGCTGGTCATGGTAAGGAAGTCAGGAGTATCTTTTGAATGTGCAGCTTTGAGAAGAGAAAAAAAAGGACACATCTTTTTGAGAGGAGTTAAGGGGTATAGACAGTTTTTGGAAGGTGATGAATTAAAACTCTAGTTGCTGGACCTTTTCCCACTATGATCTCATTGTGGAATTTTACCTTTTTGGTAGTAAAAATCACATGGGTCAGAAATCTTCAAAGACAGGATGGATCATTGTCCCTTCCTATTCCCACCCTCTCTAATCTGAAGTGATTTGAGTTGTCGAATACATCAACAATTGCCCCCGCAAGATTTGTGCCAAAAATGCAGAATAAAACAAATATTACGTATGGAAATTTTGGACAGAGATTCCTGAAAAAACATGATTGCAGGTAGCCTTATCTGGGCTACTGCACTTTGAAAGTCTTTCATGGCCAAGCAAGTAGAAGAAAGGGATACTTTTACCCTTGTAAATCTCAGAGTTGTTTAATTTGCATTTCTCTGATCAACAGTGATTTGGAGCATCTTTTCAATATGACTACAAATAGTTTCAATTTCTTCATCTGAAAATTGTCTGTGCACATCCTTTGACCATTGCTGTATTGGAGAATCACTTGAATTCTTATGAATTTCATTCAATTCTCTATATATTTTAGAAATGAGACCTTTATCAGAACCCTCAAATGTAAAAATGATTTCCCACTTTATTTCTTCCCTTCTGATCTTGTCTGCATTAGTTTTGTTTGCACAAAATCTTTTTAAGTAAATATAATCAAAATTATCTATCTGGTGTTCAATTATGACTTCTAGTTCTTCTTTGGAAACAAATTCATTTCTTCATCACACATCTGAGAGGTAAACTATCCTATGTTTCTTTAAATTGCTTATAATTATCACTCTATGTCTAACCATGAACCCATTTAGATCTTATCTTGGTATGTGGTGTTAGGTGTAGGTCAAGCCCTAATTTCTTCCATACTAGTTTGCAATTTTCCCAGCAGTTTTTGTCACATAGTGACTTATCCCAAAAGTTGGGGTCTTTCGGTTTGTGAAACACTAGATTGCTGTAGTTATTGACTATTTTGTCCTGTGATCCTATCCTATGCCACTGATTGACTATTATATTTCTTAGCCAGTACCAAATGGTTTTGACGATCATTCATTTATAATATAGTTTTCGATCTGGTACAGCAAGGCCACCTTCATCGGCCTTTTTTTCATCAATTCCCTTGAAATTCTTGACCTTTTGTTCTTCCAAATGAACTTTGCTGCTATTTTTTTCTAGATCTATAAAATAATTTCTTGGGAATTTGATTGGTATGTCACTAAATAAGTAGATTAATTTAGGTAGTATATTCATTTTTATTATATTCATTTGGCCTATCCGTGAACAATTGATCTATTTCCAACTGATTAGACCTGACTTCATTTGCATGGAAAGTGTTTTGTAGTTATGTTCATATAGTTCCTGACTTTTCCTTGGCAGATAGATTCCCAAATATTTTATATTATTGACAGTAATTATGACTGGAATTTCTTTTTGTATCTCTTGCTGCTGAATTTTGTTGGTAATATAGAAAAATGCAAATGATTTTTGTGGATTTATTTTGTATCCAGCAACTTTGCTAAAGTTGTGAATTATTTCTAGTTTTTTAATTGAATGTCCATGGTTATCTAAGTATACCATCAGGTCATCTCCAAAGAGTGGTAATTTGGCTTCCTCATTCTCTACTCTAATTCCTTTTATCTCTTTTTCTTCTCTTACTGCCAAAGCTAACATTTCTAATACAATAGTAAATAGTAATGTTGACAGTGGGCAGCCTTGTTTCACTCCTGATCTTATTGGGAATGGTTCTACTTTGTCCCCATTACATAGGATGCTTGCTGTTCATTTTAAATAGATGCTAATGATCATTTTAAGGAAAAGTCCATTTATTCCTATACTTCCTAGTGTTTTTAATAGAAATAAGTCTTGGATTTTATCATATACTTTTTCTGCATCTATTGACATAATCACATGTTTTTTCTTACTTTGGTTATTAACATAGATGATGTTGCTGATAGTTTTCCTAATATTTAAAAAGCCCTGCATTCCTGGTATAAATCTTAGTTGGTCATCAAGGAAGACCAGGCTCCATACTGACCTAAAGACATGCCAATCAAGGGAGTCTCAGAGGTTGGAGACTAGTTGGATGGATGAACAATGAACTCCAGCTTCACGTCATTCTATGCTAACAATACAGTAAGAAAACTGGCCTGATTATGATTATTACTAAGAACAAGATGGGCTCATTTTAGCAATTCCTGAGAATAAGCTGATTTAAAGTTCTCATCAATTGGAGAATAGAAAGCCATAATAGCACCATCACAAAAATCAGCTAAGTATTAGGGCATTAAAATCTCACAGAAACACACAGAACTAGAAATAATGAACAGCCTTTTCTGAGTACAATGCAGAAAAGTTATATTCAGTAAAAGACTAGGGAAGAGAAGATTAAAAATTAACAGAAGAACAAATAACAATCCTAAAGAATTAGTGGGTCAAAGAAAAAAAAATCATAAAAGTAAAAGCTAGAGAACCAATCACTTAAAAACCCCAAGTTAAACACCAAAATAGGAATTCTGAAAATCAGAGATTAACAAAATTATAAGCAAGAAAGGAATGAGTTAATAAAAGTAAGAAATGTTTTTGAAAAACAAATAAATCATTACCTAATATGATTAAAAAGATTAGCATTATCAAAAATGAGAATCTACCACAAATGTAGAAATAAAGAATAATATTGGAAGCTGTTTAGCCCATCTACTCCAACAAATCCAACAATTTAAGTAAAATGAAGGAACTTTTTTAGAAATATAAAAGATTAGCAGAACAAAAATATTTCATTAAAACAGTCCAATCTCTTAAAAAAGACATTAAACAAGCTATAAAACAGGCTTTCCCAAATACTCTGGGACCAGATGGATTTTATCAAACATTCAAAGAATGATTGTACAAATCACCTGTGAAAAGAACAAAAGGAAAAAGTCTCCCTAATTCCATTTATGATACAAATTTAGTCTTGATTCTAAAATTGGAAAGAATAAAAATAAGAAATACATAGACCAACATCACTAATGAACAATGACATGAAAATTGCAAATACAATTTTAGCAAAATGGACATAGCAACATATCAAGGATATGATATGAATATCTCTGACAAGGTTGAATTTGTATCAGCAATAAAAGTTTAGTACTGGAAAATGTATACATATAATTAAATATAATAAGAACAACAAAAATTGTATGCTTATATTGATATGGACAAAAAGATTTGTTATAAATCAATAATAAGTGGCCTTTAATATGTTGAATAGTACATATCTAAAACCAAGATGCAGCATTATATATAATGTATGTATATATATATATATAAATGAATTTTATATACATATATATAATGAGTATAAACTAGACTCCTTTCCACTACACATGGGTAAGGCAAGAATGTTCACTATCACCATTATGATGCAATATAGAACTAGAAATGCTACTCAGACCAGTAAGACAAAAACAAAAATATGAGGGAATAAAAGTATAGGCAAAGAAGAAACAAAATTAACATTTTTTTGTCAATAATATGATGATGTGCTTAAGGAACCCTAGCAAATCATCATAAAATTAATTTGGAATAATAACTTTGTCAAAGCTGTAAGAAATAAAATCAATGCATATTATCATCATTGGTAACAGAGAAATGGACCAGCATTTCTGTTCATCAATTAAAACACACACACACACACACACACACACACAGCAGAAAGAGAAATTCTATATGAAATGTAAAAAAAAAATACTTTGGAGTCGACACCATACGAATACAATTATAAATCAGTTGACAAAATTTAAGATAATTGGAGAAGTAGTCATTGCTCATGCATAAGCTAAATTAATGAAATAAACTGACTATGCAATAAATAAATTAACATTCAGTGACATGCACAGCAAACTGCCAACAAATTACTTTATAGAGCTATAATATATATATATATATATATATATATACACACACACACACACACACACACACACACATATATATATATATATATATATATATATATATATATATATATATATACTGAAATTGAGCTGGAGGAACTAATTATAATGAATCCCAAGGGAAGGGCAGAGTCAAAATAGGAGAAACAATGAAGTGACCTACTCTCTATCTACTCCTGTTAAAGATACGAAAAATGCACCCAACTGAGTCATAAAGGGAAAGTCCACAAATGTTATAGCCAATTATTTGTCCAACCCATCTTGGATTCAGAAGCCAGAAAGGGAACTCTTCAGACACTGGAGACGGGGTTGGGCCAGGAGCACCTTCTGGGAAGCACTATGACACGGGGGGAGAAACTATGCACTAGGTCTAGAGGAGGTCCCAGACTCACAGCAAGGTGCTGTGATGGGCACAGCTTACTGGCAGCTTTGTTACCCACTCATTCAGGCTTGGGCTGCAGATCCAGAGCAGAGGGAAAAGGGAACCTGTTCTTGGCTGTGGCAATCCTGGGTAAGGAAGTTCTGGTGGTGTGTGAAGGAGGAAGTTCCAAAGTCAATGGCAACAACAACAGCAGTGGTAGAGCTCAGGCCACAGCTTGGAAGCAGGGCCTCCTTGCCATCATCCAGCCCAGCTGGTAAAGGTATAACCAGGGGAGGAATCCTAGATCTCAGGGGAGCCTACAACTGTGAACTTTGAACCAACAGAATTTTCCAGTTGATTGATGGGGGCTAAGTATGGCAGCAGTCTACTCTTGCCCAGACCCCAATCCAGAACAAGAGCCTGCACCAGATAGGCAGCAATCAGGCTTTGCCCTGAATCAGCTCACTTGGGGAGCACTGAAAGCTTGCAGGTCCCCAGCCTGTCTTCAGAATCTGAGAATAACCCTACATAAGACCCCCAAGAAAGCAGCAACAGGATCAGTCCAGACCTTCCTTCCAGAAATGTGGCAGAGCCCAGTCCTAACATTGAACCCAATGTAAAAAAGTAGATTGGAAAAATAGGCAAACCCCAAAAGAACCTCACAATAATGACCTATTATTCTGATAAGAATTTTCATGACATAGACCCAGAAGAGAATGACTCCAAAACACCTATAAGAAAAGCCTCAGAAAAAAATACAGCTTGGCAACAAGCTCAATTAGAATTCCTGGAAGAGATGAAGCAAAAAAGGGTTAATTTTTAAATAAATGGAATGAGAACAATGAAAAAAAAATGAGAGATGTGGAAGAAAGAAGTAGAAAGGGAATGAGCAGCTTAATACAGTGGCACAAAATTTTGGGCAAGCAACAAAGTCTCTGAAAATTAGAGTGGGCCAAATAGAAGCCAATAGTTCCATGAGGCAACAAGAAATATTAAAACAGGGCAACTAGGTGGGGCAGTGGTTAGAGCATTAGCCCTGAAGTCAGGAGGAGCTGAGTTCCTATCTGGCCTCAGACCCTTAACACTTCCTAGCTGTGTGGCCCTGGGCAAGTCACTATTGCCTCAGCAAAAAAATAAATAAATAAATAAATAAATAACAGCCTCTACCCCCAAGCAGCTTCTATTCTAATGAGGAAGACAACATATAGAAGATAGCTGAAAACGGAAGAGGGCTAAGGTAAGAAGAAGGTATCCAGTATGGGATTAGCTTAGTGAAAATGAAGAGATGGCTGGCTCGGGTGCCCATCTAAAATGGAGGTTTGGGGTTCCATTTAGAGGCAGAGGCACTAGGGTGTGAGTTCCAGGGCTGAAATGATCATCAAGGATAAAGAGACTCTGAGAGCCAGAAGAGTGCAGCAAGTTCCCTCAAATGGAGAAAAATAAAACAAAACAAAACAAAAACAAAAGAAAGCTGGAGAATGGGAGGGCAGGTGGAGGAAGCTTCTGGGAAGAAGATATAAAAATTCGGAATGTCAGGAGTGCATCCAGGAGTAAAGGGGATTTGCTGAAGGCTCCAAACCAAGGTCTGCACCAGGGATGCATCATCTAAGGGAAAAGACCTTGGGAAGCAAAGGAGACAACTCAGAGACTACTTTGTTGAAGTTGTGAAACAGCCATAGAAACAATACAGGGTCAGGAGATGGTGCTTTGTGTGTGAGGAATAGTGAGTAGCCCAAGTATATGCAGGGCAGTATGAGAAAAGACTTGCATGAACTGATGCTGAGTGAAATCAGCAGAACCAGGAGATCATTGTACACAGCAACTATAAGACTATTTGATGATCATTTCTGAAGGACATGGTTCTCTTCAATGATGAGATGTTTCAAACCAGTTCCAGTTGTTCTGGGAGGAAGAAAGCCATATACACCCAGGGAGCAGCCTGTGGGATCTGAGTGTGGACCACAACATAGCATTTTGACACTCTCTTTTGAAGTTTGCTTCCATTATGTTTTCCTTCTCAGGTTTTTTTTTTCCTGCAAAGCAAGATAACTGTATAAATATGTATACACATATTCAAATATTTTAACATAATTAACATGTATTAGAGTTCCTGACATCTAGGGGAGGGAGTGGGGAATAGGAGGGAAAAAAAAACAGAAAGCTTTACAAGGGTCAATGTTGGAAAATTACCTATGCATATGTTTTGCAAATATATAGCTTTAATTAAAAAAATGATCACCCCTGAAGCTGCTCTGGATCAGGCTCAATTCGCATTTACTTTAGAGATTGATTTCAGCTAGATGTGCACATTTAAATGAGGGTTCTTTAAATATAGGATTTTGAGAGACAGAGAAGACAGAAAAAGTGAAAGGGAGAAGAGAAAGGGGGGAAAGGAGGGAGGGGAAGAAAGAGAAAGAGAAAAAATGAGACAGAAAGACATACAAAGAGAAACAGAGTTAGAGAAAGACATATAAGAGAGACAGAGAAAGAGACAGAGAGAGAGGAGAAAGAGAAAGAAAAAGACAGAGGGAAATAGGGAGAGAGAGAGAAAGAAGGAGAGAATTAACTTTGTTCAGAAGGGAGTGCTTTCTTCATGTTGGAGGAAAATGGAGAACATGGTCCAGTTGTGGGATTGCTGGCTTTGGAGTACAAAGCACCGAATGAGAATCCCAGATTGACTACTGAGTGCAATGATTACAACAGTAGCCTCACTTACGATCTGACTTTGAATCCTGGAGTATTCAAAAAAAAAGTTTCGGTTAATTATTTTCATAAACCTTGAGGCCCCCAAAGTTAGGGGAAATCCCAGGAGCCTCTTTTGGGCGGTGCTTTCCTCTTCATGCCTAAGGTGGGGATCCAGATACATGCATGTATATATGTTGAAGTCTCCTAGTATGAGTGGGAGTTTAGGAAGTGGGGAGGAGAGTGAGATTGTGGGCCAGTTAAGGAAGTGAACTGAGGAAGGGGAATGACCTGGTTGGGGAGGAAGGAGAGGCTGGAGACAATAGCCACAAGGATTTTGATTAGGGGGTGGAGAGAAATTTCATTACCTCAAAGGAGGAAAGACTATTGAGCATTTGGGGTTAGGGGAGAGCCTGGCCCTCCGAATAAAAGATTTCACAGATCTCCCCTAGGAGACAAAACCAGAGCATGCCCTTTTGGCCATTAAAGACAACCTTGAAAGGCAGCGGTGTGATCGCAGCTTTCAGATCAGACCAGGAGCTCACCTCCGCTGAAGTCCTTTCACTCTGGGTCCCATTCTCCCAAATTCATAGGATGTCTTCCATGATCCTTTCCAAAATCGCCATGGAAGTCATCAAGTGCAATCCTCTCCGGACAGTATGGATGGAAAGCATAGAGCCCCCGCCCCCCCCCCCCAACGTCCTGCGGGGCAAACGGCATTCACCTGTGCAGGTGCATTTCTGAAGGAGAGAGAAACAAAACGTGTCCTTGGTCTCTTCTACCCCCGGTGCACTTGGAGACGAGTCTGGGGATATGACAACCCGGTTGCACTCCTAGTTACACTAGAGGCTGATTCTTGATGTTTTATTCTTGATGCTCATAGGCATCTGTCGGGGCTATGGCGGGGGGGGGGGGAGGAGGCAGGAAGAGGGAGGGAGGGAAGGTGTGTGGCTCCTTACAAAGCAGGATTATCAGGAGGAGAAGGCTGGAGATGATGGGTCTGAGAATAAAAAGAGGCTTCCCAAGGGGTCAGTTGCAGAGAAAGGGCGCGTGGTTCTGGCCCAGGCACTTCCACTCCCCTCCTTTACCCCTCTCTATTCGGCTAGCAGAAAGAGAAGGGGAGGAGCTTTTCTAAGTCCGCTAGAACCCTCCCACAAGGCTCATCTCAGCTTAGGACCTCCAGACCCGCCATGGATGGGGGGCAGTGCCTCGATGGACCTCTGGAAGCCATGCAACACCTTATCCTCCCGCCTCCCCTGACCCGTCCCTGTGGAAGCCCCGGGGCGCCTGGGCGGGCTGAGGACGGGCCATGACCGGCTCTCTCCCGCTGGTTACAGGCAGCAGCGGGCGGCCAGCGCACCCCTCGGGCACCAACCGCTGCAGAGAGCGCCCCTGCCACGCCTTCCCCGCAGACTTTGAGGTTCCGGGGTGGGGGGCACGGGCCCCGACAATTTCATTCCAGTTCTAGGTCTGGCGCTGAGGCTGACCGGCCCCGGAAGACTTCCGCAAGGGCTCGCGGAGAAGCCCTCCCTGCGGCCTGGTGGGTGTCTCCAGACCCCGGAGTGTAGGAAGATCCGACCAGCTGCATTTCGGGGCCGCAGGGCTCCCCAGGCTATGAGCTCTTCTCACAGAAGAGTCAGTCTCTATGGGATTCGGCTGCTACAAGTTTGCAAGGCTCAGTGGTGTTCTCAATGGCTGAAGTGGACTCTTCTTCCCCTGGCCCCCCTGCTGCCTACCTCTGGCCGGTCGCCCCCTCCCCCTGCCCCCAGCCGTTGCCACAGCGACCACCTCCTGTTCAGGGATTGGAGAAATCGGAGTTCCATTGGCCAGCTCATCCAAAGGCAGGATTCTGTTCTGCGCGCTGCCCCGCCCCCGTCGCCATGGGGACGATTGAAACTTCTGGGATTCGCTGTAGAGTCTGGTGGGTCGGACCGTTGGCCAGGTAGCCTCCAGCCCCTTCCCGCCTCCCAGCTTCCTCTGCCTCACCTGGGGAGCCTTGCTCCTGGTTCAGGGTGGGCAGTTCAGGCTCGTCCGGGTCTCTTCTGCACCCCTTTGTGGGCCGGGACTCCCCTCTCTGCTGGCTTGACCGCTGTTGGGGCCGCCCGACTCCCCGGCCTGCCGGCTTTTCCTGGGCTCCTCCCCCCGCCCCAGCCAGGAGCTCTTCTCTGTCCTGGGGCTCGAATCTCATTGGGACCCCAGAGGTGGAAAGCACAGCCCTAGCTGAGGAAGGAGCCCCGAGGGCGGAGGGGGCACCGAGGACCCCAACCCTGGCCTGCCTGCCTGAGGGAATGGATGCCGGGACCTCCAGTGACTTTCATCCTGGGGACCACGAGGCGAAGAGGGTGAGGGTGTAGTAACTCAGTTCAGCTTTTTTCCCAGAGGGAACTTCCCTTCCCCCCGAAAGTGGAAAGGAGGGTGGGGAAGGCTTAGTGGACATCTTGCTCTTAGCCAAGGGTTCTCACACTTAGGGGTCCAAGGCCAGGAAAGGGCTGGCCTGGGTTGGGGGGCGGTGCTTGTGTCAGTCTGGGCTGGGGGCGGTGCCAAGGGCGCCTTGGAGGACTCCCTCCCTGGTGAGCTGGGCTTTTGCCCTCTCTGCTGGGGCATTTCTATCCTTGCCCCCGACGCAAGCTGAGATACGGGGGGCGGCACACCCCGGGAAGGACGTGGGTGGGGCCCGAGCCCCCAGGATGGGGATGAAGGTCTCAGCTCTGGCGCCGTCTATCTCTGGGTTAGGCACTTTCTCTCCCGGGCCCTGCCTGCTGGGAAGGGCTGGACGGGGCGGGACAGCGGGGTGACCTTCTGGTCGGGATTGGGGGGGAATCTGTGGCCACCCAGGTTCTCTGGCCACGTTACCGCCCGAAATCCTCAGGGGAATTCATTAGCCACTTCTTGCGGTAAAATGGTCTTCGAACCCCGGGGGGGGGGGGGTAAGATGTGAGGTGAATTGCTGTAAGCCAGAGTTCGAGGGACATGCCCTCCGAGATGACGTCACTTAGGGCTGGCGCAGAGAAGGGTCCCAAGGTGGGAGCTGGTGGCAGGAGAGAGCTCTGGCTCTGGGGAAGGATCAAGCCCACCATGGGTTTGGGGGCGAGATAGGAAGGTCCCAGGCCCCAGCCTGGGTATGGACAGACCCAAGAACTAAGGGAAACTCAAGATGTGATTGGGCCTCGTGTGTGTGTGTGTGTGTGTGTGTGTGCACTCGAGCACAGGTGCCTTTTTTTGACTGCTTATGGCCCAGAATGGTCGAAAAGCTCCTTTTCCTCTCAGTTTCCCCGATGTCACTTTCCTTGAAGTTTCTGGCCTGTAACCAGGGACTTGGGGCCAAATCCATCCCTCTAGCTTTTCCTGGCCAGGGGACTTTGGGCGCCTCACTAGGCTGTCTGCCTGGACCTTTCTTTGCCCTGGGACAAGAGGGCACTGGAAGAGCTGGCCTCTAGGGTCCCTCCCAGCGTCAGATCTGGG